>APFE031519901.1:0-36561 GCA_000404065.3 Pinus taeda | reverse complement strand
AGATTATAGCCATTGGAAGTTCCGCTCTATCTATTTAACATGCAATCTAAATCTGATTCTTCAATTTGTCTTTACGATGAACCACACTGGTTGATTCCAAACGCATATACTATCATGTGATTTAAGCCGAAAAATTCTCTTAATATTTCTAATATTTTTTATTGTGAATTTTACCCAACAAATTCGACGAACACGTTGAATCATTGATAAATATAGACCACTTTTTCCGTTGATAAAGCAAAACATCTTTATATATTATCACATTAAAATTAAATATTCTTCCATCATTCCTATATTAGAGTTAAAAAAAGAAAAAGAAAAGAGTAAACCAAATTCAATTGCTTTTAAAATCAAATTTTATTATTCAAAATATTTATATTAAAAGTTATAAAATCAACGTTAAAAGAAATGTATTCCCCAGACACATATATTGCGCAAATGTTTGAGGTAGACGTTTGAAGTTGTAGGGCAAATCGAGAACAAAATCAAGTGTTTCTACACAAGTTTGAAAAGCTGTCGAGATGACGCGGAGTGATTCTGAAACGAGGGAACACTAAGATGTTGAGATAATGAGAATGAGCATGAGTGAACTAGATGTTGAGATAATGAGAGTGAGCATGAGTGATTTCATATATGACTATTTAAATTTTCAATATCTTCCTTTAAAAACATAAAAATCAAACACAATAAAGAAGGTTTGCTCTCTCAATCAGGAATCTGGTCGGTAAAGGTAATATCTGAGGGGGAATCTGTCCCTATCCAGGACTTCTCCTTCCCTGGTTTTTGATGCTCTGTTTTTGAAGGTGCGTTGGTTTTTTTTTATGATCCTTTGTCATAAATTTAGGTACAGGTTTCGTTGTATATTTCCAGTGTCTTTATCTGGCAAATCTATTGTATATCTTAGGCTTTTCTTTAAGTATAAATTGTATCTGGTTGTATGTGTGTCAGTCCCCCTTTCTGTTCTCCCCCTGATGCATAGGGTGTTTAGTTTTGTCCTCATGCTTTTCAAAAGCTCTTGTACTATCTGTTCTATTATATGACCTCAATATAACATATCTCAGCATTTTCGTTCTGAAAATGTCATCCCATATTAAAGACCCAATTGAATTCTTACTCTTTTCTTTTTATTATCTTATTACTTGTTTATCCATTTCATGTATCTTTGTTTATCTATAAAAAAATGATGAAAGAAATTCTCAACATTGCAATTTACTTTAATAGTATATAGCAAAATAACTTGTATTTAATATTTTGAAATAATTATTAATAACATTATGAATTCTTATATACATAAAAATATGTTCATCATATTTGAAAAGAAATTTATAAAACATATGTAATCATATTACAAAATATAACAATGTTCTGTGTTTCCTTACACATTAAATTTTTGCATCTCCTAAAAAACATAAAAAAAAAGTAAAAAATATAAAATTGTATTTATCAGTCTGCCATTTTCCAATTTTCATCTTTCTATTGCTGAATTTTTTAATGTAAATCAGTCAATTATAATAAACAATTATAATAAATAATATAAAAAACAACAATTTCAAATACAACGAAATCTGACACTTTCAAATCAACCCTATAATAATACATGTTAAAAATTTAAAACATATAACACATTTCAAAAAGCTAGATTGTTCCCATTAGCAACATGGTCAATACAAGACCCTCTCAACGACTATATTTATCTCTCAACGACTATATTTATTTGAGTTGTATTTTTAGACTCTGGTTGGGTTTGGGATTGGAAAGGGGTGTTTACGGGTGGGATAAGAGCACCTAGGTTCAACACTTGGACTAGATGGGCTCTTCCATGAGTAGGAAAAACACCATGTTTTACTGATTGTGTGAATGATTTAATCCATGTATGATTGATATGTTTTTACTTTTATTGATGAGATAAACAATTTATGTTGACTTAAATTTATGATTGTGTTTCGGATTAGGAGGGTGATGTTTACAGTGTCATGTTGTTATATGTTCAAGGGAAGTCTCAATTAAGGGTTGACCATTTGCACATAGTATTATACCTTTTTGCATCGACCATCCCTGTGTAAGTTCTACATCACTTCTTCATTTTCTATCATCAAAGACCTTATCTTGGTGTGAGTTTCATGTCGGTGATGGGGGATACATTAAGGGCCTCCTTTGATGGATCTCCTCCTGTCAAATTTAGCACCTTATTCGGGATGTAGATATAGAAAGAATATAGTACCTTGTAGCTTGTAGTTATCAGTGGAATGTTTGCTTGCAATTTACATTGGGTTTTCATTATTGGCTCATGTTCACTGATTTTGTAGAGTGCTCAACTTTAGCTCTTTCATTTTCACTTTATAGATTGTACTAGGTACTTTGGGAACCACTTTCATTATCGGTGGTCTCCCTTGTGTCTATTAATGGGATAAGTTAATGCTTGGTAATCAGACAGTCTCCCTACATGCTCAACATTAGCTCATTCATTCACATGTAGTAGAGTCATACCATTAGGTTGTGTGTCAAAGACCTTAGGCCATTGAGGCCACTTCGCTCAAGATCATTGCTTCCCCCAAGCTACGATTGGAGAATATATTATGTGTTAGGGTCCTATATTTTCATAGTATGAATTGATTGTAGTTGTAATTTTATATATGAGATGTTGTAAATAATCTTCCATCTTGCAAATTATTTCCAAAGAAAAACAAAAGAAAGAGGGGATATGTATATATGTGTGTGTGTGTGCGTGTGTGTGTGAAAAGAATAAAAAAATCAAAATATGAAAAAAGAAGGAAAATAATGAAAATACCCCATAAAAAAATATGTATGCAAGTGAGCAAGTCAAAGTGCCTCTCAAATTTTTTTTTTCATTAGATGTACCTTACAAAATTTTCAATAAAGTGTGCAATTTGTTTAAATGCAACATTGATTAGGAGAAGTAAATCATTTTTTTTAATCACATAGTTTAAGCGTGATTAAGATAATTTAAAGAAAATTAGTTTAGATTAGTGAATAAATCAGCCTCATAGTCTAATCAGGGTTGAGTTAGATTAGTTAGAACAAAATTAATAGGCCACATATATAAATGCACCTTTAGAGGTTAATTAGAAGATTTAATGTTAATTAAGCACAAAGCTTAATAAAATTTCAATTGGTAAATCATGTGTTGTGGATGTGACATTTTTTTGTCGCCACATGATAAAGGGGAGGAGCATGTTCCAACGACCCCAATCCACCCCGCCCGAATCAATGGTGGGGGATCATGTTCGCCCCCCCATGGTTTAATTGGTGGGGGTGGTGGGGGGAGGTCCAAAAAAGTGGTAATCCCTTGCAACGTGGAAGCTCCAAAACAGTTCACACCCCCCTTGCTTATTCCCACTTATTGCTCCGAGCCCCCTTCAAAAACCGACATCCCATTCCTCGCTTGCACTGACTGTTGACTTCCCTTTGCTCCCACTCCACTCACCTCTCACCATGTGGACTTCCCCATCCCCACCATCCACTCCTACATCATCTTTTCCCTTCCACTGCTTATCTACCACATCACACTGGGGGACCCCACATCCCTTCTGCCAGTACAACCTCCTATCATTACTTCTCCCCCAGTTCGATGTTTCCACCTGACACTCCCATCACCACATCAGCATACCATTGTTATTAATGCTTGCCCGTTTCCCGCGACAACAGACCCGCTCCATTTAAACTGTTAAATCACAACGGTAAGCATGTTTTTCTATATAACCCACAAGAACTTGTAACCTCTCCTCTTTTATCCATTTTATAATAATGGGCAATCAAGAATTTTCAATGTACAACCAACTAGAACCAATCTACTCTAGCATTTACTCAGTAACCAACATAACTAGCTACTGCGACCAATTACCTAGCCTTCAAATTTGCATTCGAACATCAATTTCACCTATTTTTTCCCAATAATTCTGAATTCCATTTCTCTTTCCTCTTATATCATGGCACCTAAAAAATATAAATCCTATGATGACAACCCTATGCCTCCCCCTACCATAGACCTAGATCACCAACAATTAGTGGACCAACAATACAAGATTGCTGAAACTAATTGTGATTTTGATCTATATGAGCTTCACAGTTGGTTGAAGAAAAAGTATCTCGACCTCAGTGATGAATTGGGCCTGTGGGAATCTTCCCTACCCTAATTCCTCTTCCCACAGACCTATCACTTCCTAGAATTCATGTCCTGGTGCCAATTTTGCTACATCCCTAGCCAAAGAGCAATTGTCGCCCATAAAGGTGACATCCTTTTCACCATAACTGCAGAATCTATCTATCAGATGCTACAATTGCTAAATTATGACTCCCTGAAGCCATTTTCAGTAGACTCCCTCATGGAATTCTACAAAAACCTGATGTTTCCACAAAGAGCCAAATTTTTTGAGATTCTTCTCCTAGAGGATGCCCAATTACCTAAGAAAAATCCCCTACTCATCCTATATGTTCCCTGAGATGACTAAGAAAGTAATTGCAATTATTTCATGCATACTTGGCTATCAATACGATTAGTGGGTTGATGAGGCCATTGTTGGTTTCCTATCAATTTTTACAATTGGTGAGAAACCCCCTATTTTTAATTACAGTGAGTTCATTGTAGAGTCAATTCATGACCAACTCCTCAAGTTCTCTAATGAGGCGACTTTTAAGTATTTTTCAGTGTTGGTGTATTTATTTCTTTACCATCAAGCAGATAGGTTTTCTTTCACTTTGCAGAAATTAGATGATTAGAGTAATCCATAGTCTATAATACTTTGGACCTCCCTGGTGAGGAAAAAATCCACCAAGTAAACCTTCTCGGATTATGTTTATAAATTCCTACATAATGTTGCCAACTTGATAAATAGTGATGTAGAACCTAGGATAGGACCCGAAATACAAAGAATTATGCATCTCAATGAGAAGACTAAAACAGGGGATTGGTATTTATACCAAAATTATACAAAAATTAGAGTTTATGGGTGTGAGTTGCCACCCTACAGGCTTCTTAAGTTTTCTCCCATGAGAATTTTATCATTGGAATATATTAGGTGGATGGTACATATGAATGATTTACATTTTGTTGCAGTGAAGAAGAAGTCCCAGTTTAAGATCAAGGCATAACCTTGGGACTGTTTATTTGTAACACTAGGGCAACTGATAAAGAGGCAGATTCACTCCTTAAACAAATGAACTTCAAATTGAGCTTTACCTGGTCATATGACCCTTTTGGAATCATCTCCAAGTTGAGAGTGGAACAAAAATCCACTCTCTACACTCACACTCCAAGACCAGAGATAAATAAGTTCATGAATCAAAGTCAATGGGAGGAGAACACACTACAGGATGCATAAGAACAGGTCATATCTACAAAAATACCACAGACTCCAGTACCTCAAGAGAAGAAAGATAAGAGACCAAGGGAGGAGGCTTCCCCTTCAGTGACAGAGATTGGAGTGAAATAATTTCTGATATACAAAAAGAAGTAGAACAATAATTCTCATCCCCTTTTTCAGCAGGAGGATGAGGGGCGGGCCACCATAGTCCTAATAGGCCATCATGCTTCTATTAAAGGAGAATATAAATTCACAGTATCTCGAGCTTCCTCAACTTCCAAAGCTCCCTTAGATACAACTCAGACATTAGAATTGGTTTAGAACCAGGATGAACCAAATAATTGTTAAAAGTATAGACAAATTAAGAAGAAGAATGAGCAACTCAAGGCTTCCACATACACTAATTCTGGAAGAAAACAACGTCTTCACAACACAAACTTCTTTCAGCTTTGATACATAAAAAGGGAAAATGAAAATTACATTTCTTCAATCACATATTCCATTTCCCAAGACTCTAGCTGATTACAAGGAATCTGTTTTCTCCTTTGATGCTGAACAAATTCATCCCATTGACCAAATCGACTTGCATAAACAAACTGAAGAAATGTTGTACTCTACCTTGACCAACACTGCCATGACTACTTCCAAGTTGCGTGCCTCATTCAAAAACATACATTCACAATTAAAGCTTGAAAAAAATTCATCTTTGGCTAAGGACACGAGGATTAAATCATTGGAGGACATGGTGATTAAACTGGGGTATGACCCCAAAGATGCAAAAGTAGCAGAAGAGATTGTAAGGAGGAAAATTGCAGACATAACAGAATTGAGGAAACAACTCAAACTTCCCTCCACTAAGGATCTCCAAGCTAAGGAAGTTGGGGAGCTAAAGAAAGAAAAAGAGAACATGTTCAAGATAATAATTGAACAAAGCAACCATATTAAGGATATGGAAGTGGAGATGGAAAAATTGCTCAAGGAAAAGGAGCAGTCGTCACATCTAGCTGTAGTGCCTCTAAAAAAAATCCATATTTCGGTATCAACAATAGCAAGAGCATCTACATCGATTGCAACACCAACACATGGAACATATTATCCAAATGAGTTAGTTAAAGCCGTGGAAGACCTATCCATTCAAGGGTAGGAAATTGAAAAGTTGAAGGCTCAAATCAAAACTGTACAGGTCCAGAAACTATAGATAGACAATTCTTATGTAGCAGAGTTGCAGAAAACTCACAAGCTCACTCTAAATATTGAACAGTTAGAAATTGGGTTAGCCATGGCCTAGACTTTGGCATAGGAAAAGGAGACCATATGGATAGAGATTAATGAGGCCATGAATGAAATATGGCCCTCAATTCAAATTATATTTGAACAACAAGAGTTGATTAAGAAATCAAGAGAAGTAGTTGAAGAGATAAAGGCAGATTTGAGACAGAAGCCTGAAGAAGCTACAACACTCATAAGGATCCTAAATTCAGAAACCAAAGAGGAGTTAGAAGAATTAAAGGTTGCAGATAGAACATAAACAATTTTAGAGGTGAGAAGGGTCATGAATAAGAGGAACCTAATGCTGCAATTAGAAAATAAATGTCACAACATGGGGTCTAGTGTCCAGAAATTTCATAAAAAGTTTAATGCACTTAATCTAAAGGAATTCCAAGACTGATAGGAATGGGAGAACAACTAATCAATTTAAAGGACGAATACCATAAGCTATAAACTATTTCCTGAGATCAATCAAAGTTTACAGACATTAAAGGAAGCATCACAGGGAAGGCTTTTCTGGAGGCCATAGAGTTTGACCTATTCATTGAGCACGAGATCAGGCACTTGTTTCTCATCAAGCCTACTTTTCAAAAGAATACTGAGGTAGATGCGACTTATTATAGGAAGCTAATAAAGTTTTCTATCCGAAGTGAAGAGCATTGGTATACATTATGTGAACTATGGAGTAAAACAATTTCACCTCCAATAGCAAGACAACATGATAACACTTCTTCAGGTCTAGACATCAACATCCATCCTTGAGAATAGTGTCTGAAGCTTCAACAATTTCAAATTTCCTATATTTTTGTTCTATTTTTGTAAAAAATATTTAAGATATTTTGTAATAAATCTTGATATTTTATGTCAAGATATTTAGATAGAATTTGTATAAATACTTCAGAATTCGAAGTATTGATGTTGGGACTTGTACTGAGAAAGACTACCATTCATTGTAAAGTTTTTTACTAAGCTCAAGTGGTCATTTTCCTTAATACAAGAAAGTTGTTTACAAGATCCATGTGTCATAACTATATGGTGAAGTGCTTCTTGCTGTAACCTTGTTTTTTGTTCTGTTTTCATATGTCATTCAGTTCTTTATTTTTTTAAGAAAAATAAGTTCAGAATTTGTTTCAATACACTCTGTGTTGGCTTAATGCAATATCAATGTTTTCCACTGAACTTTAAATATAGAGTTCAAGTAGCAATGCTCTATATTTTAAGTGAATCTTAATCTATTGTTTCCTCTCCATTTCACAAATTTGAAAGATCTAGTAGCATGCCTACGTTGCCCTGTTACACTTAAGCTTGACATTTCTGCAAATTGATCACTCTAAGCCCCTTTGACTCCATTACCCAATGGATTTCCTGGCTGTTCCAACCAAATAATTTTAAAAACAAAACCTTGAACTTTCACATCTAGCCTAAAAGCCTACAAAGAAAACAAAGCTAAATCTAATAGAGAGATCCCTCTCTGAGTTTAGAAGGGCTAGCTTATAAAATTAAAAGTGGTTTTGCGGTTACCTTTGCAATTTATTTCACAGCCTTAAGAAATTACAGAGTAATAACATCCTGGTGACCATATTGGGGAATTCGAACAAATTAATTGTGCTAAATTTTTCCTTGGTAAATTTTTGTTTCAGTACTTAAAGCTATTTCTAGGTTTTGTGGCTTAGAAATAGATTTTGATTTACGACTGTATTCCACTTCAAAAGTTGTATGTATCTTATTTGTGAATACTTAATAGTAGATTTTTCTCCTAAAATAATTTATACTAGATCTAATCTCGATCCAAATCCATCGAAATTTGTAGATAATACAAACAAAATTCTTAGAAAGAAAAGTTTATTTGAGAGTCAGGCAAGTAATAATCTTCTCCCTAGGGTTAATTATCTACCTGAAGGCTTTGAAATAGTAGAAGACAGAATTTTATTTATCATTTGAACATATTCTCTTCCAAACTAAATCTGACAATTTTGTAGCTAAAACTGTTTTTGATGAAAACATTTTGAAACCCTACACTTCAAAACATAAAACAGTGAAATTAGATTCTAAGGATGATGTCATCAAACAATTTAACAAACTTGAAGTGTTGGTGTCTGAACTAGATCAAGTTGTATAGAAATACCTTGAATCACCTAAATCCTCACATTCTTCTTTTACTGTTTCATCCCTAACCCCTCCATTAATTTACTTAGTTTTTCTATTCTATTTGAAATTCATGTTGTCCATACTACTTCTCTAGAGATTCCTGCTATTTCTACCCCTTTATGGTTGCATGTTTTTTCTATTCCTGTAAAAATTCCTTCTATTCCTACTGCACCTCTAATAATCACCCCCATTTTCACTACACCCATTTCATCTGCAACCACTACCACTTCTACATCAACACAACAAAGTGTAATTACACCCTGTTTCATACCTTCCATACCCACACCTATTGTAGTTCCATCTACATCTCAAACACCAATCATGGTAGCTCGATATCCCCCCTTGGTCTTACCTCCACAACTCAATGCAATGCCTCAAGATTACCAGAGTAGGATTCCTCAACTAGATAGCACTGGTCCCATAACTTCTTAGCAACATATTGATAAAATGAATGATTACTTAGACCTACAAGAGATAGATGATGCTGATGTGAAAATGATATTGTTTGCTCAAAGTCTCACCGGTGAGGTTAAAAAGTGGTTTAAAGGGTTACCAGCCAACTCTATCCCAGACCTTTCTCAACTTCATGACACCTCCCTCAGAAGATGGGAAGTGAAAAATAACCCTCTACAAATTTTAGCAGAGTATGAAAGTATCAAAAGATCCCCAGGTGAATCATTCCAAGACTATTGTATTAGATTTAACAATATCTATAACTCTATCCCTACAACAATACAACCTCCTCCAGGGCTAGCACTGATAAAATTCCCAGATGTTTTTGAACTTGATATGTCTTAGCAATTAAGAGAAAGAAGCCCTGCAACCCTTGAGGAAATGTAGAGAAATGCAATTAGTGTTGAAGCCAATCTGTTAGCAAAGAGAGCTAGAATGAAAGCTGAAAAGAGAATTACTATAAAATAGGAACAAGCTTCTTCTTCCTTTGATATTAAGTTGGACAGTTTAGTAAGAACAATGGAGAAAATGACGGAGATAATTTCTATAGCTGATAGAACTCCTCCAAGGGAAAGCCAAGGTGGTTCCCAAATTAGAAATCCAAATTTTAGGAAAAGACAACCTCAAATTAAAAAATGAGAGCAGAGAGGCCAAAATGATCAACAATAGACTAGGCCTCCATTTCAAGAAAACTATGCAAATGAAGAAGTTGACATACTTTAATATCCTGAGGAAAATCAAATAAATTTGTTTAATGAAACTGAAGTTGACCATATTTTCCTGACTAAGGAGGAACAAGACATTTTCCTACTCTCACAACTAGAAACTATTCCATTAGACTCTGAAGACTATAAACAAGGATATCGGAATGCAATTACGGAAGTGCATATACAACTTAATTCTAGGAGAAAAATACTCCTGACACTCCTCCCAAAAAGACTCCTGACACTCTTCTCAAAAGGACACAAAATGATACCCCTTTTAGTAAAATTAAAGATGATTCTCAAAAGGAAAATTCTAAGAAACATGATGGAACTACTAAAGAAATAGAGAAACCTCCTACATATTTTAGCATTGAAAATGAACTGTCCAAAGTAAAAATTTCCATTCCCTTCAATGAATTAATCAACAAAAATGCATACAGATCATAGGTTAAAAAAGATTTGAAGATAGGGGAAGGGACTGACACATTCAATTTGGTTGATGATCGACCTGATTATTGTTTGGGCTTGAGGTCAAAGGAAAATCTCAGGATGGTAGTGTACCCCCTTTCTACATTAGCTTTAACATTCATGATAAAATTATGCACAATGTTATGCTTGATTTTGGAGCCTCACATAATCTAATGTTTAGGGCTATTATGGAGAAACTAGGCTTAGACATAGTCAGGCCTTACAAAGACTTAGATTCATTTGATTAAAGTAAATTTAGATGCTTATGATTAATCAAATATTTATGGGCTACTCTAGTCCAAATACCAACAAAGAGCTTGGTAACGGACATTGTAGTAGTAGACATACCTCCTAAGTATGGAATGTTGCTCTCTAGATCCCGGGGAGAAAAATTACAAGGAACTTTACAAATGGATATGACTTATGCTACAATTCCAGTTTTTGGTTAGACAAGAATATTATACAGGGAAACACTAATGAAGTACATGGTTAGTAGTCAAGACAGACTCAAACATTACCCCCTATATTCAGTACATTCAAACATGGATTCGTTTATCTTGTACAATAATGAATGTGTAGAAAATGAAGTCTCACACTTAGACGCTGACATCAATGACACAGAGGAAGTAAAATTGGATACTGAAGAAAAATATGTAGAGGGAGAGGCACTTTGGAACATGAATTTTGATGTTGTAAGTAAGGATGGAGTAGGGGCATGTGTTTTCATTTGTAAACTCATCCACAAATATGGCAAAGGGACATGGTTACAAACTTAATTTTCAGTGCACTAATAACATAACTGAATATGAAGCAATGATATTAGGGCTACAAATTTTCAAGAGATTAGAAGCAAAATGAATTTATGTGCACAGGGATTCTGAGCTAATAATAAATCAAATTAAGGGTGAATATGCTGCTAAACACCCTTGACTGAGAGCCTATAAAAATGCAGTTTTGGATTTTTTGCAATGGTTTTTGGAATATGATTTGTCAGTTATTGCTAGAGTCCAAAATATGTTAGATGATGCCTTGGATGTTTTGATCAAAAATTGCAAAATTCCTTTTCATTCGAATAGGAAATATGTGGTGGAAGTGAAACATAGGCCATGTGTTCCTGATAATGTAAGATAATGGTAGGTTTTCGGTAATGATAAACAAATATAATTTTTTTACAAATTGTTAATGGTGATGGACCGGCCAACATTCAAGGGATCACCCCGATATGAAGTCCAACTAGATCTCACACCATTTAGTGTGGGAGTCCGATTCGGTATGATGGCCTGGTTGCCATTGTCTTAAGGATTTGCCTCAACTCTTGCTTGTCAACACAGGAGCGTGGTCTATTTTGTCTTTGAGAAGTGATGTTCGCACGCCTGGTGATTTCTAGTGTTACTTGTGTCAATGGTTCTTTCACTGTAGAGGGAGAGGGTGAGAGTGAGTCACAAATCGGTAGGGAGGAAGCTCCAACTCTGCTAGGAACACACAACACAACAGGACATGCACAACTTCTGGAGGAGAAGTCCACACGGATGTGGTAGTCACAACACACAAGGAAGATAACATGTACAACACTCAACGGATGAGTTCGTATGAGTGTAACGGTTGTTACAGCACGTTCTACGTGAAAGGTTTGTCTGATTTCTGAGGAGGTAGCCACCATGGGCAAGACAACGTTAACATCATATACAACACATTTTCATTAACAAATTATGTATTACAACAAGTGAAATAACTTCAAGTGTTCAACAAAGGTTAAAGAAACATGCATTACAAGTGTTCAATATTAGTCTTACAACAGTTACAATACATGTGTGAAAATGTGTTGGCTTGTTAGCAGGCTTCTGAATTAAGTGAAAGTTCTAAGACACATCGTTACACCATACATCGCTAACCCTGTGTGTAGGGCATTGGAGCCACTACTTACTCCTCAAAGAAAATATTACAGACTCTCTTGGCTATGTGGGAGGAGCTGAGGTGAAAAGTCCTTTGCATGTACAAATGACGGGTTATTTATAGCCAAAGGTGAAATTGACCCTTGTGGCTATTTGACTACCCTCATGACTGTTTGACTTCTATGATTTTTCGACTTTACATGACTCTTTTTACAATAAGTGGGTCTCTTGGACTTCCACATTACATTACATTGATTGAAAACATGGCCTATAGTAGAGATGTGGACAACATGACTCATGACACAACTCGACATGACATTGCTGGTACATTTGTGCTGCTGTTGGAGTGCATGTTGAGCTGCAATACTACTGGGTGATGGATGTCTTCATGGTGTGTTACAACTTCACCTTTGAATGGAAAAGTGCACAGATTCTTCGATGTTCGCTGGTTCGCTTGATGTTTCTTTGGCATGTTTCTTCTTGCTTGTATGTTGGAAGGCTTGATAGGCTCATCTGTTTGCGAAAGGTGCATGTTCGTTTGTTCGTCCATCTGTGAGCACATCTTGCATGTTTGCTCATCCGTCTGTCCATTCATCTACGTACACATATTTTCATGATCATCCATTCACAAGCACATCTCTTTGCATGCATCGTTCTTTTATCTGTTGGTGAACTTGTCCTTCTGTATGTGCTCCCTTCAATCATCCCATTCATTTTCGTGTCATGTTTGTTGGTGTACCTATACCTACAGTCACTCATTACGAGATGACATCAAATCCAAAAACCTCCTAGTCTACCATGACACATGATCATTTCGGATGCAAGTGACTGGGATAGGCCATAAGGTTGCGAGGAAGGATGATGGCTCTGGCACTGAAGATGAGAACTGCACAAGGGTCACTGGGTGATGAAGATGGGCAATCCAAGTCAACAATGACTATTCGCGAGGTTTGGCTCGGCTGGAAGGAAAACTGTGCAAATTTTGGGAGGGACAATCTGGGTTGCGGGAAGGCAAGGCAAAAAAAACTATGCATTTTCCAGAACGGGTAGGGGGTTTGACAACAAAATTTACGCAATTTCTTGGAGGAACAGGATGGGTTGCAGGGAGAGCTGGAAAATAGGATTTGTGCAGGCTTTTGGAGGAATTGTCCAGGAGCCTAGTAGCCAAAACTGCAAAATTCTTGGAGGGAACTGGTAGCTGGCTGCTAGGTCACTGGCAGTAGAAACTATGCAATTCCCAAGGGGAACAGGCAATCAACTGCTGGGATCTTGGTAGTAGAAACTACGCAATTCCTAGAGGGAACTATTAGTCTATAGTTGGGAGCTGTTGCTAAGAGGAATTGCATAGATGATGGGAGGTCAGCCTACTGATCATCTCTGCACAAATTTTGAGCTAAGTGGACTACTGGGTAGCAGAAATCCTACTCATGAAAACTATGCAATTTTCTGGATGAGCAGCCAGTCAATTGTTGGGAGGACTGACTGGGAAAACTGCAAAATTTTCTAAGGGAGACAGGGATGGGCATTAGGTGTCTGTCTGACCTTTCTACTCAACTTCTCCAGTCAGTAGAGCGGGCAAGGTCAGCAGGCTCTGCGAAATTTTTGAGGGGAGTCAGTCTTGGGGTGGCTGTCGGGTCTGACTCTTCGTGTGGCTAGTATGAAGGTTGATTGAATTGCTTGCAAGCGACGCGGCTTGAAAATACTTTCTTGGTGCTTCTGTGCTTTTCTAGGTGATAGTCGATCGAGTCGATGGTAGGGTGATGGTTCGGCTGTCAGAGGGGAGTCTGGTCATTAGAACTTCAGTAAAATGACTAAGTGTGTGCATGAGTGAAAGATGCAAATGTGATCTTACAAATGCACACCCTCATGACTTGATGATGAGATGACTCAAACCAACCAGACACACATGTTCAACATGACTAACCGAAGGTGCAAGCGACAGGCACAACATGTGATTGATCATTGATCTAAGGTGACGATGCTTGTGCGACAGTGAATGTGACTCTGTGTGTGAGTGTGACAGATGTTTTCATAGCGAACATAACATATACACACGAAGCGAAGACCTTGAGCATGACCAGAACATGGTCGCAAGAAAGACATTGACATCAACATGTAAAAGCCTAGGTGGAATGAAAAAGCAAGGTGGGTGAAAAGGCTCACACAAGCTCATGGAGTGAAGCCAAGTGTATGAAACCATCAAGCGAAACTCTCAAGGGAGGCTCCAAATTTCGGTGCAGGCCAAAATTTTGGAGGGTGGTTGTAGCTGCTACAACACTTGGCAACACACTGGTAGAACTCCAACTTCTATGTTTTGGTTCATTGATAGCACAGGGCCTTGGTCTTTTGGGGAGTATCGAATTGTTGTGTGGGTTACTTCGGCTTCCCCACTTACCCCATGGAGATACATGGTTCACCTTTTTCCAACTCAGCCAAACACAATCAAAAGTTCATCTTGATCGCAGTGTTTTGAATTCAGGAAGGGTAGTTTAGCTCTCAAGTTGAAGATTTCAGAGTATAAGTTTTCATCTTTGGTGTTGCTCCACTGCCAGTAGGCCTGGACAATACCCCAGCGGAGTCACGTAGGAACACACACATTTCTCCACTGCGAGCGAGCCTAGTCAGTACCCCAGTGGAGTTGCATGCTTAACCTCTCTGCACATGAAGATTTTCTCTTCTTTTGCCTTTGTATTTTTCAAGAGGATTGTACATAGGCACTTATTTATTTTTGGGGCGGAAGAGGGATGCCGTCTTATTGAGAGCAGAAGAGGTTGTTCCTTCAGAGAAGCATGTAAGACCTCTGACAAAGGTTTGCTCATTTAGATTTTCCCCTTCTCTATTTCTACTAGTTGGATGAGCATGAACACACATAGCAGAAGGCTGAGTACAAGCATGGGGCTTTGCAGTGTGGACACAAGTTCATGGTTGGACCAAAACTTCCCTTGCAGATGGTTCATATTTTCCATCAAGACTTCATTGGCTGAAGGTTATAACCAAGCACAGAGAAGACAGACACAAGACTGGCCAAATGCTACAGTGTCACAAGTCTCTTCAAATTTCAGCCACATACTCTATTCAAAAGCTAGAATGTAGTAGTTGGCAGCACTTATTCCGAAAAAAAAATAGTAATATATCAAGCAAACAAAACGAACGAAAACAAAAATAGTAAGTAGAGCAAACAAAGTGAAAACAAGGATAATAAGGAAAGAAAACAAGATGAAAATAACAAGCAACAAGAAGACTATGTACATGGCACAAGGCACGACTTGGCCTACTAGGAGTGATGCTTGAGATCTTGGCCGTTGACAGGAAGACTGTCAACCTCCCATAAAGTGATGACAGATAGAACATGTGTAGGCCAAGCTGCTCATGGACCAGCATAAGAGAACCAAGTTCGACTACTGGAATCTGGCGGTATCCCAAAAGACCTTTAGGTGAGGATGATACTGCTGCTTTAGACACTACGTGCAACATAACCTCTAATGATGTCACGGGGTAGTTTTTTTTTTATTCTAGGAGTGGTTGAAGTTTTTGAAATCGATGAATAAGGAAATTTCCTTGGATTTCTTATGTGCATAGCTTAAATTGGAAACCCATGTATGGTGACGAAATTTGTAAGTAACCCAAACATCCAAAAACTTAGTTAATTCTTTCTGTATAAGGAGTTCAAATGACATATGTATTTTACTTGACTTTTGTTGTAATGGTTGGCTCCTCCTTTACCTGGAATCCCGTTTTGGGTTATTCGCGTGCCGTATGCACTTAGGTCATCATCTACCCATGTGGACACATCCCGGTACTGTTTGATCAGGTGGTCAAAAGATGACCACTGTTGCAGCGTGCAGTTTGTATTGAGACTAACTATCTTCGGATTGTGATTGGTCCCCAGGTTACTTTGTTCATTCATAGTGGTGGGCTTGTGTGTTTTTCCGTTTCCTGGCCCTTGACCGAAGTTATGCAAATCATAGAGATTGTTGAGAGAAACCAACCCCTTGAGGATGGGGTTTCCTTTTTGGCCCTTAGCTGCAGTTTTCAACACCTTCTTGTGCTTACCTTCATCAATTGTTATGCCCTTGAAAGTATCAACACTATTCTTGGAGTGTAGTATCATTTTAAGTGTGACCACGTTGGGGCTGACGGTCCTTTATAATCCCAACACGAGTTCTTCATACTCATCGATGTTTTTTGTGCATTCAAACTCCATGTAGCTTGAAATCATGCATTTCCTATTGTTTTGGGCGACTGAGATATACCTGGTCCTTTAGTCATCATGTGTGTTTGATTTGTCAAAATCCATGGCCCATAACTTGTTTATACATGGACCGTTTGATATGCTTGTACTACTTCTACTACTATTGTTGCAACTATTGCTATTATTGGTACGATGAACTGTACAAGTTTCATTACCATCAGTTGGGCAAGCAAGGAGTCCCAATTGTGCATTTGGTGGGGTTGGAGCTGGCCATGCATGATAACACTCCAAAGTTGTCTCCAAGAGGTAGTTTCCAAACATGAGTTCTGCGAAGGCCAATGGTTCATTCTCACCATTAAGGGGAGTGACATTGTGTTTCATATGCCTATCGGATAACACCCGGATCTGGTTGCATTTTCCCTTGTACAGAAGCCACATGTGAGGCCAGTCTATAGCAAAATATCCATCTAGCTTGCTAGACTAGTATCTGTTGAGTGGAAGACCATATGCTTTTGGTATGTCCACAGCAACTATGTTGATGCATTGGTGGATTTGATTGTCATGAGATAGTTGGGTGATCATGTCTCGCATTTCACCAATGGATGGCACCAATGTTCGATCAAGTTGGATGATTTATGTGGACGTCTCACTCCATTGCGCATTGATCTTCTTAGGAATGGAGAGTGGCATGACGTTGGCTACCACACCAGAATAAATGAAGTAGTTGTGAACATTGTACTTAAAAAATTCAAATGAAAGAAGGAATGGAGGGGAACTTGAGTTTGCTTCCTCCATCTGGAGTGTATTGAGCACAGTGGACAGTGGTTCGAGAGGTGTGCTTACTCCCTTGCTGGTAGGGGTTGCGATGTCCTTTGTTGTTTATCCCAATGTATGCAACATGATGTCTTGCTGACTCTGGAACTTAGCTAACTCGAACAAACTAATGTTCACCCGAGTTTTCTTCATGTCATCCACAATATTGTAGTCCAGAGCTGGTACGCTCACCGAGGTGTCCGAAGTAGGATTGATGTTCGTGTTATTCGTTGGAGTGTTCTACAGTTTGCTTCTCATGGAGGTACTCTTGTCTGTTGTTGTCTTCCCAGATTTGTTTTGTATTTTTTTCTTTGGGGCGGCTGGTGTGTCAACCTTCCTCCACAACAATCTCACCTTTTCTTGTACTTCCCCAAGTGTAAGGGGAGCTCCCTTACTCCTAAGATTTTAATGGTCATTTTTTGTTTGGGGCTATTTCTTAGTGTTCGTCTTTGACATTACTTGCAAGCAATAATATGCATTCACCACATACCTAGAACTTGATCCTTCATTAGGTGCAACCTCTTCATCATCATCAATGTCTTCCAACTGTTGCTGCATATTTCTTTTTGTGTTAAGTGTATGACTACAGTAAGAGCTAACAACTTGCTTCTAGTTCGAAAAAGAGTTCTTGGGGTGATGTTCTTCATGGAAAGGGCATAACATAGGATTTGTGCACTGTTCAAGCTAGAACATAGGCTTCTGTGCAATTTTTGGAGCGAATCGGTTGCTGTCTGATGAGCTACTTACCTGTCTCTACCTGGGCAGATGGCTACTATTAATGTGTCCATTTTCTATTGTTTGAGCTCATACACTTCCGTGGATAAGTTCTTGATGAGGCAAGTGAGGGTTTCACTGTCAGTTGCTTGCTTGTCTCTACCCCGACTCGCCATCACTTGGGACTTCCTACTCACATATTTGGAGTCCTTTGTTGATTCGTCATCCTTGATGATTCCAATTGCACACAGGTATTTCTCAACAACAATAGCCTCTTCATAGTTTTCTAAGAGTGTTGGTTTCGCAGCCTGCTTGACGAACTGTGCAATGCTTGTTGGCAGTGCGGACGTGTAGCAATCAATAGTGATGGAGTCATGAGGTTTGGTGTCTGCTGAAAATTTGTTCGAGATGCATGTAAACCTATAACTGAAGTCTTTCAAATTTTCTTTTCCCTCCATCTTCAGGCTTCCCAATTCTTTGAGTAGCATGGCTGGGGTCTTTTCATTAGCGAACTTATCAAGGAACATGCATTTGAATGCACCTTAGTTTTGTATGGAGTTTGGTGGAAGTTATCTTCTGTCTTCACCATGCTGTTAGGGTTAAACTTGATGTTCAATCTCTCTACTCGCTTCGGCATCTTGTGCAGAATAGCCAGGAGAGCCAATGGTCCCTGAGTCATCCATTCAAGATTTGGGCCAACCATATCTTCTTCTTCTTCATCCTCCTCTTCTCTTTCAGAATCTGATGGTTCCGGCTCTGAGTCTCTTGGTTTGTCTCCACCTCCACCTGCTCCACTGCCTTCCCCTCTGCCTCCTGTACTAGAGTTTGATCCCAAGATCACAAGAGTGTCTTGTTTGCCTTGCCAGAAGACCGGAGGTTCCTCTCCGTCTTCAATAGCTTTTGCCAAACCTTCAAGTGTGGCGAGGACTGCTTCTTCCACCGATGATGCAACAGCTCCTGTTAGAGTGGCTTTTGGATTTCTTGATGCATATGGAAGATGTTGTATGCCTAGTATCAGTCCGACTACTTTTTCAAATTGGTGAGTTATGGGATAAATAGAGCGAAGGTGTTGATACAGAATTTTGTGTTTAATCCTAGGAGGTGAGGAGTAACCAACTGTAGAGTCGCGTGTAGGTGAGAGGGAGTGCGAGTTATTGCCTTAACTAGATGGTTGATGAATGAGTGTGAGAGGATGTTCAACCATATACAACTAGCTACCCTCCTTACAGCACCAAAAATGTTGATGGTGCTAGACCCGCCAACGTTTAGGGGATCACCCCAGTATGAAGTACCAACTAGACCTCACACTTTTTGGTGTGGGAGTCCCATACAGTATGACGACCCGGTTGCCATTGTCTTAAGGATTTTCCTCAACTATTACTTGCCAGCATAGGAGAGTGGTCTGCTTTGTCTTCAAGAAGTGATGTTCGCATGCCTGGTGATTGCTAGTGTTACTTGTGTCAATGGTTATTTCACTGTAGAGGGAGAGGGTGAGAGTGAGTCCCAAGTCGGTTGGGAGGAAGATCCAACTCTGCTAGGAACACACAACACAACTGGACATGCACAGCTTCTGGAGGAGCAATCCACACAGATGTGGTAGTCATAACACACAAGGGAAGATAAGACGTACAAAACTCAACAGATGAGTCCGCATGAGTGCAATGGTTGTTATAACAAGTTTTATGTGAAAGGTTTGTCTGATGTCCGGGGAGGTAGCCACCACGGTCAAGACAATGTTAACAACATATACAACACATTTTCATTAACAAATTATGTATTACAACAAGTGAAATAAGTTCAGGTGTTCAACATAGGTTAAAGAAACATGCATTACAAGAGTTCAAGATTAGTCTTACAACAATTACAATACATGTGTGAAATTTTTCTGGCCTGTTAGAAGGCTTCTGAATTAAGCGAAAGTTCCAAGACACATCATCACACCATACATCACTAACCCCATGCGTAGGGCGTTGGAGCCACTACTTACTCCTCAAAGAAAAGATTACAGACTCTCTTGGCTATGTGGGAGGAGCTGAGGTGAAAAGTCCTTTGCATGTACAATGAGGGGGTATTTATAGCCAAAGGTGAAATTGACCCTTGTGGATGTTCAAATATCCTCATGACTGTTTGACATCCATGGATTTTTGACTTTACATGACTCTTTGTACAAAAAGTGGGTCTCTTGGACTTCCACGCTACATTACATTGATTGAAAACATGGCCCACATTAGAGATGTGGACAACATGAATCATGACACAACTCAACATGACAGTATTGGTACATTTGTTCTGCTATTAGAGTGCATGTTGAGCTACAATGCTCCTTGGTGATGGATGTCTTCATGGTGTGTTACAGCTTCACATCTACATGGAAAAGTGCATGGAGTCTTCGATGGTCGTTGGTTCACTTGATGTTTCTTTGGGATGTTGATTCTTGCTTGTATGTTGGAAGGCTTGACAGGCTCGCCTGTTTACGAAATGTGTATGTTTGTTCATTCGTCCATCCGCGAGCACATCTTACATGTTTTCTCTTCCATCCATCCGTGAACACATATTTTCATGATCATCTGTTTGCGAGCACATCTCTTCGCATGCATCGTTCATTCGTCTGTTGGTGAACCTATCCTTCTGCATGTGCTCCCTTCGTTCATCCCATTCGTCATCGTGCAATGTTTGCTGGTGTACCTATATCTGCAAGCACTCATGACATGAAGGCATCAAATCCAAAAACCTCCTAGTCTACCATGACACATGATCATTTCAGATGCAGGTGACTGGGAGAGGCCATAAGGTAGCGAGGCAGGATGATGGCTCTGGGCACTTCTGATGAAAACTGCGCAAGGGTCATTGGGTGATGAACATGGGAAATCGGAGTCAACAGTGACTGCTCGCAAGGTCTGGCTTGGATGGAAGGAAAAACTGCACAAATTTTGGGAGGGATAGTCTAGGTTGTGGGAAGGAAAGGAAAAGAAAATCTGTGCATTTTCAAGAATAAGCAGGCAGTGGGGGTTTGACAATAAAATTTGAGAAATTTCTTGGAGGAACATGCCGGGTTGCAGGGAGGACTAGAAGACAGGATTTGCACAGTTTTTTGGAGGAATTGGCCAAAAGCCTGGCTAGCAAAACTGTGCAATTCCTAGAGGGAAATGATAGTTGGCTGTTGGGTCATTGGCAGCAAAAACTGCACAATTTCCAGGGGGAGCAGGCAGTTAACTTCCAGGAGCTTGGTTGCAGAAACTGCGCAATTCCTAGAGGGAACTATCAGTTTGCTGTTGGGAGATGCTTGTAAGAGGAATTGCATAGATGATAGGAGGTCATCCTACTAATCATCTCTGAAATTTCTGAGTTGAGCAGACCGTTGGGTAGCAGAAGGCCTGCTCATGAAAATTGCGCAATCTTTGGGATGAGCAACCGATCGATTATTAGGAGGTTTGACTGGGAAAATTGCACAATTTTTTGAGGGAGACAGGGACGAGCATTGGGTGTCTATCCAACCTATCTACGCAAATTATTCAGTTAGTAGAGTGGGCAAGGTCAACAGCCTCTGTGCAATTTTTGAGGGGAGTCAGTCCCGAGGTGGCTACTGGGTCCGACTCTGTGGGTGGCCAGCATGAAGGTTGATTGAATTACTTGCAAGTGACGCGACTTGAAAAGACTTGCTTGGTGCGTCTGCGCTGTTTTGGTTGATAGTCAATTGAGTTGATGGCAGGGTGATGGTCCAACTATCAGAGGGGAGTTCGATCGCCAGAACTTCAGCAAAATGGCTGTGTGTGTGCATGAGTGGAATATGAAAATGTGACCTTCCAAACACACACCCTCATGACTTGATGACGAGACGACTTAAACCAACTAGACACATGTTCAACATGGTTGAACAACAGTACAAGCAACAATCGCGACACTTGTGATTGATCATTTATCGACTGTGACGATGCTTGTGTGACAGTGAATCTGACTCCGTGTGTGAGTGTGACAAATGTTTTCGTAGCGAACATAACATGTACACACGAAGTGAAGACCTTCAGGATGACCAAAACATGGTCTCAAGAAAGACATTGACATCAACATGCAAAATCGTGGGTGGAATGAACAAGTAAGGTGGGTGTGAAGGCTCACACGAGCTCATGGAGTGAACCCGAATGTATGCAACCATCAAGTGAAACTATCAAAGGAGGCTCCGAATTTGGGTGCAAGCCAAAATTTTGGAGGGTGGTTGTAGCCGCTACAACACAAATGAAAGATGAATTTGAGTTTATAAATATTTATATTGAAAATGATATAAATGAAAATGAAAAAGGAATAGTGGTTAATGAAATTGATGATAATCAAGAAGAACTTGATGTTCTGCAATTAAAGGACAATGTGTTACCAAGAGAACTGGTACCATTGGAAGAAATGTTTGACTTTGATGATGTAGCCAAGAAGCCAAAAATAGAACCAATAGGAGCTGATGTAGAGGACTGTAACATAGGAATTGCAGAGAACCCAAAAATTGTCAAACTGTCCAAGTACCTACATCCTAAAGAAAAACAAAAATACATTGAGATTTTTAAAGGATTCACTGATGTGTTTGCCTGGAGCTATGAAGACTTAAAATCTTATGATATAAGTATCATTCAACACACCATTCCCATTAGGGAATATCAAAATCATTTTAAATAAAAATTGAGAAGAATAAACCCAGTTTACTGCCTTTGATAGAAAAGGAAGTCAAGAAACTTTTTGATGCAAAGATCATTGTACCCCTCACATTTTTGAAATGGGTTTCAAATCTAGTACCTACTAGAAATAAAACATGTGAAATTAGTCTTTGTGTAGATTTTAGAAATATTAACAAGGTTTCCCTAAAAGATAACTATCCCCTTCCTAAAATGGACCACATCCTACAAAAGGTAGTTGTCTCCATCAAAATCTCATTGCTGGATGGTTTCTCAGGATAAAAGTAGGTTCCGGTTCATCCTGATGACCAACACAAAACAACATTTACTACACCATGGGGCACTTTTATGTATGTAAAAATTCTTTTGGCCTTATGAATGTCGGGGCCACCTTCCAGAGATAAATGGACATAGCATTTGTTGATGAAATTGACAGGTTCATTTTGATTTACATAGATGATATAATTGTTTTTTCAAAGACAGATGAAGAACACTTACTACATTTAAGAATAGTTTTTGAAAATTGCAGAAAATATGGTATCTCAAACCCTAAGAAAACTCTTTTTGGTTTAGAGGAGGGAAAAATTCTAGGTCATATAATTTCTAAAGAAGGTATTAGAATTGATCCTAATAGACTCGAAGCCATACTAAAAATTGACCCTCCCAAAAATAAGAAAGAAGTTCAATCCTTCACTGGTAGGATAAGTTTTCTCAAAAGATTTACTCCTAACTTGGCTGAAATTTTAAGATATATTACAAATATGTTAAAGAAAGACATGGAAATAAAATGGAATACTAAAGCTAAGAAATCCTTTATTGAAGTAAAGTTAGCTTTAACTACTGCTTCAGTTTTGATAAGCCCTGACTTCACAAAGGATTTTATCATTTTTTCTTTTGCATCGAGCATACTATTGGAGCTGTTTTATTGCAGAAAAATAGTTAAGGCCATGAACAACCCATAGATTTTTTCAGCAGAGCTTTGAGGGATGAATCTTTGAAGTACAACATCATGGAGAAATAAGACTTTTCTTTAGTAAAGGCATTAGAGGATTTTAGAGTGTACAACCTGCATTCTCATATCATAAAATTTGTCCCAAGTGCTGTGGTAAAATATATTCTAACACAGATTGGCCCATATGGAAGAAGAGTGAAATGGATTTATGTGATCTTAGAATATGACATTGAAATCAAACCAACAAGGCTCATCAAAGGTCAGTGATTGGCAAAGATAATGTCTGAGTCCAATTTTCATGCATTGTATATCAATTATATTGTTGCAATGGATGAACAAGAAGAGATGACGACTCCACAGGTATAAGAGACCTTTGCTACTTCACCATGGTATGTATAAATTATCTTTATACTATAAAACTTACAATCTCCTCCTGGTTTAACCAAGAAAAAAGATATATTTTTAAAACTGAAAGCTATGAAATTTTGTATTTTAGATCAGAATGTATATTAGAAATATTTTGGAGGTATTTTACTAAACTTTTCACTAAAAGATGAAGCAACCAGGGTCATGGAAGAATTTCATCAAGGAGACTGTGGAGGCCATTTTTATTGGAAAACCACAACCAAAAAAATCCTAAGGGTTGGGTTTTACTCACCTACCCTATTTGCAGATGTGCATGAAAGGTTACCACTTGCCACCAGTGTCAAATCTCTGAAGGAAAGAGAAAGATTTTGCCTTTACCATTGAAACCCATTTCAGTTGAATCTCCCTTTCAGTAGTGGGGCCAGGATTTCATTGGTGAAATCCATCCCAACTCCTCAGGCCAGCATAGATGAATCTTAACAACCACTGATTAATTTACCAAGTGGATTGAGGCTATCCCAACTAGGCAAGCCACAAACACTGTCATTATCCAATTTTTAGAAATTAACATTCTGTCTAGGTTTGGATGCCCCCATAAAATTATAATTGATAATGCTACTAGATTTAAGTCAAAGAAAATGGTTGATTTTGTAACAAACACCACAAAATATTAGGACACTCAAATTCCTATTACCTACAAGGAAATGGGCTAGTTGATTCCTCCAACAAGAGTTTAGTCAACATCATTAGAAAGCTACTGCAAGAGAATAAGAAATCCTAGCATAAAAAGTTGATTAATTCCCTATGGGCTTACCAAATTAGCACCAAAAACTCTATTGGAATGTTTCCATTCCAGCTAGTATATGGATTTGATGCTATGTTTCCTATTTCTCTGGGAGTTCCTGTATTAAAATTGTTACAAGAATCACAAGGGGAAACTAATGATTTACAAAGAAGGATCAACCAGACCATACAGTTGCAACAATCTAGGGAAGAGGTGTATAACAAAACTCAACTTATTCAAAACAACATCAAAAAGATCTATGACAGAAGAACAAAAGCAGATGACTTCTAGTTAGGTGACTTGGTGATAAAATGGGACTCAAGGAATGAAGACATAGGTAAGCATGGTAAGTTCGACAATTTGTGGAAAGTTCCATATAAAATTGAATTTTTCAGAGGCAATACTACATTTTTCTTGAATGACTTAACTGAAGAAGCACTGCCTGGTGGGCCTGTCAATGGCAAAATTCTCGAACACTACTTTCCTCAAAGTTAAATCAGTTTCATTTAGAATCATTGTACATATTATTTTACTATTTTTACTACAAGAGTGAGGGTGGCTCACATTAGAAATTGAAGCCTAGAGAGAAGGCACTAAGGTTATGATAATTTTTTACCCATATTTATGATTGACATCAGGTGGATCAGATTCAGTTGCAAAATAAAGACAGTTTTCGCAATGGATCAAGACGATTAATCGACATCATTCTTGACACCTCACATGGATAGTGTCATCACCATTCGAGCCATTGTTAAGGTCCTATATTTCATAGGATGACTTGATTGTAGCTGTAATTTTGTATATGAGATGTTGTAAATAATCTTCCAACTTGCAAATTATTTCAAAAGAAAAAGAAAAGAAAAGAAAGAGGGGATATATATATGTGTGTGTGTGTGTGTGAAAAGAATAAAAAAATCAAAATATGAAAAAAGAAGAAAAAGAATGAAAATACCCCATAAAAAAATATGTATGCAAGTGAGCAAGTCAAAGTGCCACTCAAAAATAAAAATTGCATTAGAAGTACCTTAGAGAATTTTCAATAAAGTGTGTGGCTTGTTTAAGTGCCACATTGATTAGGATAAGTAAATTAGTTGTTTTAATCACATAGTTTAAGCATGATTAAGATAGTTTAAAGAAAATTAGTTTATATTAGTGAATAAATTAGCCTCATAGTCTAATCAAGGTTGAGTTAGATTAGTTAGAACAAGATTAATAGGCTACATGTCTAAATGCGCCTTTAGTTAATTAGAAGACTTAATGTTAACTAAGTGAAAAGTTTAATCACATTTCAATTGGTTAATAAAGTGTTGTGGATATGACATTTTGTCGCCACATGATAAAGGGGAGGCACATGTTCCAATGGCCCCGATCCACCTCGTCGGGATCAACGGTGGGGAATCATCTTCTCCCCCCCAGCCCATCCAAGGTTTAATTGGTGGGGGCAGTCTGAAAAAGTGGTAATCCCTTGCAACATGGAGGCTCCAAAAAATTTCACGCCCCCTTGATTTTTCCCACTTACCATTCCAACCCCCCTTTGAAAACCTCCATCCCATTACCCGCTCATGTTGATCATTGACCTCCCTTTACTCTAGTGCCACTAACCTCTCGCCATGTGGACTTCCCTGCCCCCACCATTCACTCCTATATCATCTTTTTCCTTCCACTTCCTATTCGCCACATCACATTAGGGAACCCCACATCCCTTCTAGAAAAATTTCCTCCTATCATTACTTCTCCCCTATTCCGATGTTTCCACCTGACACTCCCACCACCACATCAACAAACCATTGTTAATTAATGCTTTCCTGTTTCCTGTGGCAATGGACTGACTCCGTTTAAATGATTAAGTCACAAAGGTAAGCATGTTTTGCCATATAACCCAGTAGAACCTGTCACCTCGCCTCTGTGGAGCGATAAAAAGGTGTCTTTTAAACTCCTAATTACCTTCACATTAATTATCAACCCAGGGACGACTGCATTTAGTCTGTGACCAGCATAACTGGCTACTGCAACCAATTACCTAGCCTTCAAATTCTGAATTCCTAGGTAATTCTGAATTCCATTTTCTCTTTTGTCTTCTATCATGGCACCTAAAAAATATAAATCCTATGATGACAACCCTATTCTGCCCCCTCCCATAGACCTAGATCACCAACCATTAGTGGATCAACAATACAAGATTATTGAAACTATTTGCAATTTTGACCTCTATGAGCTTTACAGTTGGTTGAAGAAAAAGTATCTTGACCTCAGTGATGAATTGGGCCCATGGGAATCTTCCCTGCCCCAGTTCATCTTCCCATAGACCTATCACTTCCCAGAATTCGTGTCCTGGTGCCAATTTCGCTACATCCCCAGCCAAAGAGCAATTGTGGTGCATAACGGTGACATCCTTTTCACCATAACTGTAGAATCTATCTCTTAGATGCTACAATTGCCAAATTATGACCATCTGAAGCCATTTTCCATATATTCCCTCATGGAATTCTACAAAAACACTAACCTTCCCACAAGGAGCCAAATTTTTTGAGATTTTTCTCCTAGAGGATGCCCAATTACCTAAGAAAAATCCCTGTTAGTCATCCTCTATGTGCCACGAGATGACTAAACAAGTAATTGCAATTATTTCATGCATACTTGGCTACCAATCCGATCAGTGGGTTGATGAGGCCATTATTGGTTTCCTATTAGTCTTTACAACTGGTGAGAAATCCCCCATTTTCGATTATAGTGAGTTCATTGTAGATTCAATTCATGGCCAACTCCTCAAGTTCTCTAAGGAGGGGACTTTTAAGTATTCTTCATTGTTGGTGTATTTATTTCTTTACCATCAAGCAGATAGGTTTTCTTTCCCTTTGCAGAAATTAGATGATTAGAGTAATCCATAGTCTGTAATCCTTTGGACCTCCCTGGTGAGGAAAAATTCCACCGAGTACACCTTCTCGGATTATGTTGATAAATTTATACATGTTGTTTCCAACTTTCTAAATAGTGATGTAGAGCCTAGGATAGGACCATAAATACAAAGAATTTCACATCTCGGTGAGTAGACTAAAACAGGGGATTGGTATTTATACCAAAATATTATACAAAAATCAGATTTTATCGGTGTGAGTTTCCACCCTACATGCTTCTTACATTTGTTCCCATGAGAATTTTCTCATTGGAATATATCAGGAAGATGGTACATATGGATGATTTACATTTTTTTGCAGCGAGGAAGAGGTCCCAATTCAAGATCAAGGCATAGGCATGACCATTTATTTGTAACACCAGGGAAGCTGGTAAAGACGCATTTGTACTCCTTAAACAAATGAAATTCAAATTTATCTTTACCTGGTCATATGACCCTTTTCAAATCATCTCCAAGTTGAGATTGGAACAAAAAACCACTCCCTACACTCACACTCCAAGACCAGAGATAGAGAAGTTCATGAATCAAAGTAAATGGGAGGATAAGACACTACAAGAGGCATAAGAATAGGTCATATCTACAACAAACTCACAGACTCTAGTACCTCAAGAGAAAAAAGATAATATACCAAGGGAGGAGACTTCCCCTTCAGTGACAAAGATTGGAGTGAAATAATTTATGATATACAAAAAGAAGCACATGACTAGTTCTGATCCAGTTTTTTAGCAAGAGGATGAGGATAAGGCCACCATAGTCCTAACATACCATCATTCTTCTATTAGAGGAGATGATATATTCACAGGATCTCCAACTTCCTCAATTTACCAAGATCCCCTAGATACAAATCAGACATCAAAATTGGTTTAGGACTAGGATGAACCAAATATTTTTGCAAAGTATAGAGAAATTAAGAAGAAAAATGAACAGCTCAAGGCTTCCATATACACCTAATTCTGGAAGAAAATAGCTTCCTTAAAAAACATGATTCTTTTATCCTTTGATATAGAAAAAGGGAAAATGAAAATTGCATTTTTTCAAGCACATATTCCATTTCCCAAGACTCCAGCTGATTACAAGAAATTTGTTTTCTCCTTCGATGCTAAATAGATTCATCCCATTTTCCAAATAGACCTACATAAACAAACTGAAGAAATTTTGTACTCTACCTTGACCAACACTGCCATGGCAACTTCCAAGTTTCAGGCCTCACTCAACAACATACAATCATAATTAAAGCTTGAAAAAAATTCATCTTTGGCTAAGGACACTAGGATTAAATCATTGGAGGACCTAGCGATTAAACTAGGGCATGACCCCAAAGATGTAAAAGAAAAAGAAGAGATTGTAAGGAGGAAAAATGCAGACATATTAGTATTGAGGAAACAACTCAAACTTCCCTCCACTAAGGATCCCCAAGCTAAGGAAGTTGGGGAGCTAGAGAAATAAAAAGATAATATTTTCAAGATAATAATTGAAAAAAGCAGCCAGATTAAGGATATGCATGTGGAGATGGAAAAACTTCTCAAGGAAAAGGAGCAATCATCACATCTATCTATAATGCCTCTAACAATAGTCCCTATTTCAGTATCAACAACAGCAGGAGTAGCTACATTGACCATGCACCAGCACAAGGAACAAATTCTCCAAATGATTTAGTTAAAGCCATGGAAGACCTATCCATTCAAGGGAAAGAAATTAAAAAGTTGAAGGCTCAAAACTCTACAGGATCAAAAACTACGGATAGACAAATCTTAGTAGCAGAGTTGCAAAAAACTAACAGGCTCACTCTAAAGATTGAATAGTTAGAAAATGAGTCAACCATGGCCCAACCTTTGAACTATTAGGTACCTATACTACTAGTGTAGCCCCTTATGGTTATTAGTGCAACCCCCTTATTGTATTTTTGTGCCCATGTAGTCCCCATATTTCTATTATTGCGCCCCAAAGAAGCCCACTATTGTTATTGTTGTACCCTTACCTTATTATGGTTATGTTGGCTCTGATTATATTGTGACCACTTAGACTCCTATGTATAGAAAGGAGGCCTTGTCATTTGTGTCATCCAAGAATAGTTCAATTTTGTAATTTAAATGATTTCCCCCCCTCGAAGAGGCTTATTTTGAAGTCGTTGATCTATATCTTCTTCTATTTTGTGAATTGGTTTCATAACATTTGGTATCAAAGCTTTGGATTATAGGGTTTCACTGCTTCAAACAGGTCATTGTGGAATTTTCATTATAACGTTTTATCTATGCATTTTCTGTTGGCTTAGTGGGTCCTGACCCAGGTCTAGAGTTAGTTGCACTAAACAAATCCCTACACTACTGGCCCTTTCGGCATCAATTTGCGGAATGTGGAATGAAGTCTCATATGAAGTAGTATGGGGGGATGCTGGAACCAAGTTTCCGCACCTAGAGATCAACGTGATGTCGTTTTATGCCCTAAATATGCCACCACGCAGATATATAAGCCTTTATGCCGTATCGATATACCTTCCTTTAATCAACCTCTAGACCTTCGCAAAGGTCTACAACTCTCTTTCGTGGACCTTGAATAGACTAATCAGTTACTTATGTGCATCCGGGATTACTCTTAACCTAGCAATTACTCAAGTCAGCCTAAGTGTTTGATAACTTTAACATACAACAAGATAATCTTTTCCTAAACAATTAACATCAATTACATTCATATAACAATATAAATATTGTGAAGTCACGCATCAATACATCATTATTTCATAAACCCATCATTCATAACAGCATAAGCACATTCATTCATAACAAAAGTAAACAGATGAAACACAGAAATTTCTGTGATAATCCTCTTTATTGATAATCAGTTCAAGCTTACAAACTCAATACCTCCCTGCACACTTAGCTGCAGGGGTCTGTACATTCAGTTGCGAACTCTACTCTAGGCCTCTGCGCACACGGCTGTAGAGCCTCTCTTCCTACTCTTTTGCGCTAACTCTCTAGACTTCTCCCATAGAAAAACTTCATTACTTCTTCATGATCATACCTTAGACTCTCTAAGACACACCTATTTATACATTCCCATGGTCTGTGGACCATCGGTAGATCCTCAAAAATCCAACTCAACTAAGGGTAAAACCCTTTATGACTCTTTAACTATCTACACTCTCCACGACCACAATTTGTGGAGATTTTAACTTTTTATACAACACAACTTGGGCTTTTGCCCCAAAATTGACCCTAGGGGACCCCATCCCAACAAGCCTCCAACACAAAGATCGTGACTTGCTCTCGAGTCACTCGGATGGCGTGGAGATCTTACTACAAAGACCCCCCAACTCCACTTATGCAACTACTACCTCAGCTGCACTCTGCATGGTTGCCTGCTTGATCTGTTCCACCAACTGCTCAGTGGCTGGTCCTACACTGTTTTGTAGGTTTCTCTGCTATGTGCTCTACAAGTTCACCAATTTCTCCTGAATATTGGCAGAGGTGATATATGCCTCATCCAACCAGGGCCCCAATCTGGCCTTGAGAATGACCTCTTTCCTCTGTGCTGCTTCCACTTGTGTAAGCAACTGCTTCACCTCATGCAGCTTGGAAAGGTGTTGTGTTGTAGCAACGATGCGCGTCATCGCCCTTACTTGATCATATTGCTGCTGGAGCTCATGGACTTCCGTATTTAATATCTGCAGGGTGGGATCTTCCTATAGGGCTGTGACTACCTCGATGACCTACTTAAATAGCGTGGTGCAGTCCACCACTGAAACAACCACCGTTATGACTCCATCTTTCACAGTGGCTTCATGTTGTTCCCTTACCTCTGGCAGGGTTGAAGGTTGTGAGTTTAACTCCAGTTCAGTTATCTTCAGGTTCAGCTCAAACTGAACCCTGGCCACTTCTACCTTGGCGTCGCACACACCCATAGCCAAATTTCTGATCATTTTTCCAATGGTGCTTCCTCTGGAATATGAAATTCATGCATTGTTTTGCATGCTTCTACAACCGTGACTGCTAGGTGGGTGCTCTGCACCTGGATTGTGTCCTTGGCTTTCAGGACCTTTGTCTTCTCAATGAACACCTGTTCGTTGTTCCCTCGATACTCACTGATGAGGCTGAGCACGTGTTGCTCTTGACCCTACACTACTAGCTGTTTCGGCATCAACCTGCAGAGCATGTACTGAAGTCTCACTTGAAGCAGTATGGGGGGATGCTAGAACCAATTTTCCACACCCAGAGATTAGTGTAATTTCATTTTATGCCCTAAACTCACCTTAACGTAGATCGATAGGAATTTAGGGCTTATCGATATAAGTTCCCTTAATTAGATTCCATACCTAAGTGAACGTTCACGACTGCCTTTTGCGGACCCTAAATAGGTGAATCAACCACTTACGTGCCTCTATGATTACTCCTAATTCTGTATTTACCTAGATCGACTTAAGTGTTTGATAACTTTAACATGCAACATGATATTCTTCGCGTAAACAATTATTATTACTTGCGTCCACATATTAATATAAATCATGTAAAATCGCGCATCAATACAGTATTAATTCATAAACCCATCATTCATCATAACATAATTGTGCATTCACTCATAACAGAAGGAAATAGATAAACACAAGAATTTCTGGAATAATCCGTTTGTTAATACTTCAGTTCTTCTTATAGAGTCAAGACTTCCCTGCGCACTCAGTTGCAGGGGTCCACGTACTCAGTGACAGACTCTGTTGGAAATAATATTGAGAGGGGGGGGGGGGCTGAATCAGTATTAGCAAGTCAATTTTTTTTTTTCATTTTCATAATCAAATTCATATACGCTACTTCAGTTAATGGAACTCGTGTGTATATGTAACTGAACTAGCGTATATCCTGCAAACTTATGATTTAGTTAATTCATTATATGCTGATCTTTAATTAGTGCATGAAAACCACATAAACAGTAACCAGGTGCAGTGAAAACATAACAGACAATCACACATATGAACACAAGATATAAGGTGGAAACCCAATGTGGATGAAAACCACCTAATGCAGTCGTCTCTATCTTCTTTTAATAATAAGAAACTTATTTTTACAATTTTTGTACTGGTGCAGACTTATATCAATATGCATGCTTCTACCTGTAGAAGGCTACAACCTTCTCTTGTTGTCCAGCTTCTTCTGGAAGGGAGCTACTACCCCCTTGTTGATCACTTTAATTGCTTATTAATTTAAACAACCAAGTGCTACATGAATTTTCAACCCAAGGAAGTTTGTTTGTTTCAAAGGCAATCTCACACTGTATATGCTCAATCCCAAAAGAAATGAAAAGTTGTAGTACTAATCACACCTTGCTTTAAACAAACTGAAGGTCTACTCTGAGTTACAACAAGAACAATCTCTCTATTGTAGAAAATGATCAAAGTAATCCTGGATTACATTAAAAAGAACACTCTAGGAAAAGAAATCAATCTGCATAGGAAAAGACTAATTGTGCTATAACAGAGAACAGGACCCTATTCCCCAAAGCAAGAATCTTCAACACTTGTTTTTTATTACCATGCTTCACAAACTCACTCTGTAAACCTGATTTCCAATTAAAATAATCACTGATTACTTATGGGTGAATTTATAAAAACAATGCAATAATCAAATAGAAACAGAGTTTCAGCAATAAATGCAGAGTTCCAATAACACATAAGTAATTTTAGCAAATAGAGTTTAGCAAGGCATGAATGAAAAGTAACACTTAACACACTACATAAATTAATGGGTGAATCTTGTGAGGAAGGTGGGCCCTTTCCTTCTCACAAGAGTCCCCAGAAAAAGGAAATAAGAAGGAGTGCTCAGAACAATATTTTATTCATCTGTCACTATATCATATTACAAAAAAATTCAAATTCCTTTACTCTCAGCTAGACCTTCCCGTAGTCTGTCTACCCCCACTAATGCTGATGTCTCCTCTATTTAAAGAGGAGACATATATTATACATTTGATTAAATTATAAATCCTATTCTTAACTCGATATGCTAAAATAGGATGATTGGTTCTACCATTAACACGCTGTTACAATGGTTGTGACAATGCCGACTTTGGAATGTAGTTGTTATAGCCAGTGTAACAGCTCCTTCGATGATCTCTTCTTGTTGCTCCTGAATCTGAAATGCAAATCATGGGCTATTCAGCAACACGATTTGCACGCTGTTCTAACTGTTTCAGCAACGTAGACCGCAATGATAAATCTGCAGTCTTTAGACTGTTTCAGCAGCTATATATTTCCGATCAATGTTTAATTATGAAAGTAATGTAAAATTATATGTAAAAAAAATTAAAATATATTAACGAGAAGAAATGTTATATACCTTTTGAAAATGGATTAAAGTAATAACATAGACTTTAAATATGCAGTGAAAAATGGTGGAATGATAGCAAAATATGTGAGCAAAAAGGTACAATGTAGGGTCCTAACAACCCCTAGCTCTTGTACTTGCTGATATGTTTACTAGTACATCGGTGCCAGCCTACAGAAGGATGCAACCTTCTCTTTTCTTCTAGGGACTAGGTTTCATAAATTTTCAAATTAGATCCATCAATAACATCGTTCAATCATCAAATATATCTGCATCAACCAATATCCTTTGCACCAACTACAACTGAATCAATCAATCACTTTGACAACCCTTCAATCTGATCTTTCATAATACTGTAACTAGAATATAGTAACTAGAACCCAAGCCAGAACCTAGAACACTACAACAGCAAACAAAATTAGCTAAAACATATTTTATAAGGTACACGCTACTTCCTTGTGTCGAACCTACGTGCATATGCTCTTTTCTCAAGGTGAACCTGCATTATTACAGATTTGTAAATCAAATTTAAGATGTATACACTGCTTTGATATGCAGAACAAGCGTATATATGTGCCTTTTCTAAAGTGAACCTGCGTACAGATCTATAAATGATGATTTAAACATTACAACAATTCCAGTCTTCAGTTATACCCAGATCATCATATTTACAGACTACAACATGTGCCACTTATTTAGACAAATGATCAAACCACATAAAGATACTTCACTTCAAGCCTTAAGATCTTGACCCATCATTAGATCTTATCCTTCATCAAGCACTAAGGTTCATCCTTGGTTCAGATCCATCTATGCACCATAACCCAATAACATGTACACTAGATCTTGCTCTTTATCAGATATTCAATGCTTGAGTACCTTGGCCTAATGATCTTCCCCTCCTTTTATAGTCTTAGGCCTTACTCAATACCATGTATCAAAACCACTTAGGACTAATACCTTGGACCCAATACCTGGGGTCAATACCTCAGACCAGATACCTTGGACCAATACCATGGATCAAAATATCATGGACCAAATACCTTGGACCAAAACTTAGTTTTCCAAGATATACACACCTCGCATTCTGTGAAAGTGCGTGTGTACGTATACACAACTTGTATATAGTTAACCTACATGTATACGTGGCTTGGACAATGGTGAACCTGCGTATACCTCTATTTCTTCATTCTGATTTGAACTTTGTGCTGTTAACCTGCTAAACTGTGATCTGTCATCTGAGTGAGTTGCCATCAAGGACAACACCTGTGTCGTAATGCCAACAATCTCCCCCTTTGGACTTGATGGCAACCCCAAGTCATTCTCCCTCTTTGTCATCAAGGGCAAAGGGTTATGCTCCCCCTGAGTACATGCTGAATTCTTTGATATGCTAAAGAGTGTTGATTGAGCTCCATGATCAAATCCATGCTCCTCTTGAATATAAGCACGGTTTGCAAACAAATGTTCTAAAAGAAGAACATGACTCTATACATACATCATAAATGACCTTCCTATCACCAATGACTCATACATACATCCATCTCCCAACCAAGTGGGGATATATCAATTGTTTATACATGTCAAAACAAGAAACATTACATCATCCATCCCATGCATAGTGGGGTAACAAATTAGGTCGTTTCATGACCTTTTCATTAAAAAAGAATATATATCACATATTTAACAGAGACCAAATATCTTAAACAAGACCATGATAGTCATCAGCAACTATCATCAGCAACATCTATCAATCAGCATCCAGACCAGCAATCATGTTCTCCCCTTGAACCTATTCCACTTGAATAAAAAACAACTGCGTGAATTTGTACTAAGATCTTCTAAGATAATGCCCACAATGCATTATTAGAAGCATATGCTCCGCCTGAACCTGTGCCAGATGATTAATGCCAGATCTGATCATTTCATATAATAAAAGAGTTATCAAGGCATCATTATCAATCAGATATACATTAAGTTATCAACAACTTATGAGAGCCAACATATTTCCACATGTCATCCACACACTGTAACCATCATCAAGCAGAGTAGATAATTCATTGAACCATATCAGACCCCTTTCTTCCTGAGTTTGGCCCACTGCTTTTCTTCAAACCAACATATATGTGACTGTATCCACAGAAACCATCGTATGTATGCGACTACATTTGATGGAACTCGCGTATAACCACCTTTCTCTGAAACAGATAGGATTTAATAGTAGGATGATGCATCAACTACTCTCAGCTTCTATCTGAGATATTCAAATGTCTCTTTGGGCAATGGTTTGGTGAATAAATCAACAACCTATTCTTTGGAGGGAACATACTCCAATTTGACCTTTTGTTCAAGCACTTGCTCATTTAGAAAATGATATTTTATGGGTATGTGGTTGGTCTTGGAATGCATGATTGGATTCTTTGAAATACTGATGGCACTTGTATTATCACATAGAATGGAGATGGGTGGAGTACATGTGATCTAAATGTCTTGCAATGTTTGCATCATCCAAAGGAGTTGTGTGCGGCAAGATGCAGTAGCCACATATTTTGCTTCAGCTGTAGATAATGCAATTGAAATTTGTTTCTTGCTGAACCAAGACACTAAT
>APFE031519897.1:0-26253 GCA_000404065.3 Pinus taeda | reverse complement strand
GGTGGTCAAGAGCTTCCATAGAAGCTTTCCTTCTTAGGGTTTTCGCTTCAGTTGGTTCAATTTCAATAAGAACAACTCTTTGGTCTCCAATGTTATTGCCTAATATCTTTTTGTATTAAAAGTGATATTTATTTAGCAACTCCTCTTATTGTTTACGTTAACTTATGCTCTCCAAAATTTAGGACCTTAGTCTAATCATTGATTAGCTTGTTGCTTTTTCTCTTGTATTTACATCATCTTATGCTTTAAACTTAAGGCTTCTTGGCTCTCATTAGCTCCTTGCCTTCTTTAAGTTTATTTCATTGTATTTTCTATGTATATATTTTCTCTTCATTAGCTGATATGAATATTTTCTTATCTATTCTTACATTATAAAGTACCAAAAAAGTGTAAAACATAAAAACTCCCTAATCTTATTATCACAATGAGATAGTGAAACAATGTGCTCACAAAATTCATCTTAAAACAATTGTCAACTATATATAGAGAGAGAGAGATACATTTTGTTTCAATTTAGAGAGAGATGAACACCATGTATAATTCTTATACTTCTTAAAAATACTTTAAAACATTTAAATAAATTGTTTGAATAACTATACAAACTAATTTATGTCAAAATTAGTTACACAAACAGACACACCATCATAAAATATTTCAATGCTGGAAAAAAAGTAATTGAAATTAAAAAAATCATTTAGTTCCTAATAAAAATAATAGGATCTAGATATATAATTAATTTATTTTTTATCATAAAATTAACAAGCCCCTTTCAAAACATACCACTTATGATAAAAAAATTAAATGTGGATCATAGATAAAATATGTCAATACTCATGTTAAGTAAAATATTTCAATCACACACACATAAAGAGAGAGATAAACAAAAATTGAAAAATATAAAATCCAAAGCTTAAATTTTTTTAGTCTTACTATTTTACATTTTGGCATTTTTCAACACTTTGTTTTTGTCAATTTTGTACGAAATACACCAAAGGTTTAACATTGGCTTCACCCACTTGAATCATAAAGATGAGTGAACTTCTTTACCAGTTCACGGATGGATTTTTTGTAAGTTTAAGTCATCTTCCCACTTGAAGTAGGATACAACTGTTATCACCCCACTCCATTTTCTCTCACTCTTGATTCCACCCGTCTATGACATTTCTCCCCCTCAAATCTTTATGTTCAATGGCGATACCCTCTAAAATGAGACGAGGGGGATTATTATTTTCATTTTCACATGTAAGTGCAATCTCTATAAATTTCACAAAATATCAAAGTTTAGATGTTTTCACAAGGGGAATTTTTTGTTATGATTTATTCTAAAACTAACATAGATTTATTTAAGTATGGATCTGACATAAGTCGAGAAAGATCAAAGTTAGAGTAAAGAATACAATGTGTTATTTCTCATTGTTTAAATTTTAATTTTCAAAGTTAAATAGACTATATATAAGACCAAAAAAAGAAATTAACCATAAAAGCTTAATTTTTTTCTATATTGAGATATATATGAAGTTGATATAGACATCTCTTGTTGAGATATTTTTTTAAAGTATAAGATTTAAACAGTCATTCAGACATTTTTTTTACTTCTAATTACTTTACAACATATTCATTTTTTTTTATAACCGATATTTTTTTCCTATATAGAACATAATTTTTATTTTAAAGGGGCACGAAGAGATGAGGAAACTTACACATTCCTTCATACTAAGCTATAAAATGAACCTCTTGGCTCAATATTAGTCTAACTCATTTTAAAATATACCTTCATAACCTACACTAGGTGGTTTCTTCAAATAAATAGAAATCCCCACCATCACCACTAACACTAAAGCTATTACAGGTACGCTTATCGTTATTCCACTATCAAGCTTCTTCATTTTCCCTAACATACGAATTTGGGGCGAAAGAAATTTGAAGAGTTAGATAAAACACATATTAGAATTATCTATCTGTAATTTTAATATTTTATCTAGTTTATTGAATTTAAAAGAAAAAATAAATAAATAAGATTGTATTGAAACAATATTATAAATAAATGATTAAAACATTTTAATATTTATTTCATGGCTTTGATGCATAGTTACCAAATTCACCTAAATGTAGGAAAAACATTATTTCATGGCTTTAATCATTAAAGTTAGAATGATATAAAATCTTTAATGACTAGAAAGGTGTATTGAGGAGACAATGAGACTACTTAGCCATTGATGCTAGCTATTACAACACCTCTCACTGTATTAGAGTTTCCGTTGCATTTGTATCACTATAAATAATGGGTGAGGGAAACATCTTATGGTGTGTGAGACTTTCACAATAAGTTTTTTGTATGTTTTTTTTTTCTTGGTATCTGAGCACTAAGGTTTTTGAAAACGTTAGAGTTGTGTGTGACGAGTTCTTATCGAGGAAAGATTTTAGGTGAAATTTGTATTTAATTTACCCATATACTCCATTTTTTGGTTAGTAGAGAAAATTCAGTGTCTTTTGTTGCTATGTGTGCAGTGTTCAAAATTGAGCAAGTCATAGCCCATCAAAAGGCCTCTGGTATGTCACAAAAGTAGGAAACAAAATTTCCTAGTAAAAAAGAAATTAAAATTTGATTTTTACCAGTTTAAAAAAAATGGAATAATATTATAAAATGTTTTAAGAAGGGCTGTCTAACGTTGATTTTTTTTTTAAATTCTAGTTTCACTAAAATCCGACTTGTCTTTGACAGCAACTTAGTGACTCACAAGTCATCAAGTTACATATTCAGAATCTCAAATATTAAAGATAATTACCACTCAGTCAGTGCGAAGAGTGGTAGATATTATTATTATTATTAAAGTTACACTTTTAGAAGAGCAGTAACGTGTTACACCGCTGGTAAGTGTGGAGGTGGACTAGGTGGTACTGATAGTGGTGACTCATTACTGGTTAGATTCATCTCAACTTCCTATACTTTAATATAACCTAGGACTCAGTTGTGACTCATGAGTGTTACTAGTGACTCGACAGGGCTGGGGGACTCTCACTAATGTTGTTTTCAGAATCAAAGGTTGTTGCAGCATTGAAGAGGATTAATGGTAAGAGAGCTAGAGCCTAGAGGTTGTTGAGTTTGAGCCAACAATGATAATGGCATCGACAGGCTCGGTGGCTGATATTTTTCCCTCTTAGTTTGAAGCATTTTCTTTCTTCATTTGGTTGGAGAAGATCTGTAGCTTACCGAAGAGCCATATTTATAAAGAAAGATCCATCTTTGCAGTGAAAGAACCATTCCTGAATCCTTTGTTCCACATTCATACTTAGGTCAGGGGTCAGCATCTTCTTCAATTGAATGACAACAAGCAACAACTAGGTATGTTATAGCCTCAACCTCAGTCATTTATACTGAGTGAACCCATTAGAATACTGAGGAAATCAGATTGGTCCAATAGGAACTGAATAAACTGCATGAATTTCATCATTAGGAACATGGATACTATTGGGCGAAATGTTGGCTTTAAAATGGGCTATACATTTTAAGGTGTTGTGAGTCTTTGACCACCTTAGCTGTTTACTTTGCTGCTAGTAATTATGTGCCAGTACGTAATGTGCATAGACTCTTAAGGCAATAGTTTATAAGGCCTTACTGTGCCTAACTTACCTCATCGTTCACCCTATTTATTGACATCGAATGAAAGTGGGCCTCCTCTGAAGTGACAATTAGGCTCATTTTTGTTGAGAAATGGAAATAAGAAATTCCAGTTTAATTTGTCCTTGAATTAAACTTTGAATTAAAATATAATTCTATTCTCATAAAAACTTGTAGATAATTAATTAAATTTAATTGACTTAATTATCTTAGGAATTTCGAGTTGGAAGTATTTTTGTATTCATGTATATGTTCTACTTAAATTTTAGGGGTCCAGGATGAGTTTGTTTGAGTTGTAATTAGATAAATTAGTTTGATTGAGTTGTGGTCGGTTAAACTAGTTCTAACTATTTTTGGAACTAGTAGAGGCCTAGTAGTGAGTTGGTGGACTGGTGCATCCTCATTGCTACTCTAGCTAACTGAATATTCCCTCATCAGAAACTCATGCATGTCAGTTCAAACAAAGACGCAGTTAAGACTAAATTGCAGGGATAATGTACTATTAGTTGTAGAATGATCCAAGTTGTATAGATCATGCAAGCAATCAGAAGAGGACCTAGTTTTGGATTGCCCAGTTATGGAAGAAGGAATTATTAACTAAATATGGTTTATTCCTCTCAGGAATTGCACAAGGAAATAGGTGCTCAATAGGCAGTAGAAATTGGCTAAGTGTTGGTCAGTGCGGGCTTGTGAGGTGAGAATTTATCATACTTATGTGGAATTGTTCTTGGGAGAACAAGCCTTTTATTATCACTTAGATTTCTTATTAATGAAATAAAGGGGTTTTGAGTAGGGGTTTTCCCCAGAGAAACAATTATGTTATGTGTCTTTGATTATCTTCCTCTTGTCAATTATTGTTTTCATCAATGCTTGGTTTTCTTTGTTCAAAGAGTAGAGTAGATTCTTGTCTTGTGTTTTAGTACACTACATGAGTTGTGAATCTACAGGAAAATCTACATTTCTGTACGATTTGTTCATCTGTCTTTATTGACAAGCAAGTTTATTCCAGGATGTTGGTAACTTGGTTCCACTATCAGAGAGGAGACTTGGCACTCAGCAGTAGCACACAAGATGAGAGGAGAGTACTAAAGTCAATTCAAATAGTCCAAATTACCAAGCATCCAGTCCCGCATAGTTTTTCATTCATTGTGATTCAGGCACTAACCCACTTAGCAAATCCTGCAAACTAGAAAGGCCAAGTACCTCAACAAGTCTTCCAAACAAGGAACAAAAAGAAAACACATATTCATTAGTGACCAGCCAACATTATATTAGTATGTTATTAGTTCCAAATTCTTCGATATGGAGTACCACACTATTCATTCTTTACTATTATTCACACACACCTAGTCAAAATGTGCTGACATAGGGGAAAGTCCAACCAAGTACATAGATTCATCTTCAACCAATGAACTACCAAACTACTCATTATTTATTGTCATTCACACACTCCCATTTCATAAGTACCACAAAGGAGGAAGAATAACCAAGAACACATGTTCATCTTCGACCAATTTAACATTATGTTAGTTCGTTATTCACTGTTATTCACACACACCGAGTCAAAATGTCCCACAATGAGGAAGACAAGAAAGCATACATATTCAGCTTCAACCAATGAACATTTTGTTAGATCAATGAGCATTGCTATGAATGTGCAATTTGTTAGCAAGAGAGCCATATTCATCAAAACAACGCACATTATGTTACGAAGAAGGTCACGACATCATGTTAGTTAGATGGTCACTACCTTTGTGTACACCACCATTATATAAACATTGACATAATATGTGCCAGAAACATAAACAATGGAATAATGTGTGTTGCTTACACCGCCATTTAAATAATATTATAGAAACATTGGCATATATGTTCTGTTTACAACACCATTGACATAATATTACAGAAACATTGGCATAATCTATGTTGTTTTCACCAACATTCACATTATTATTAATATGTTCTTCTAGTGCCTAAAAAATTTGCCTCTCTCGAGACAATAACAAAAAATAACCCCATCAAGGTGTCTGCAAAACCTTTCTTCTCTTGACTCAATAACAAAAGTAAGTAAACACATGTCTTTAAACATACATACCATTAATAGTGTAGAGATCAAGCTCATAGAATCGCATTATAAAATATCTTTGAAGTTGCTTCTCTAAACCTAATATGTGGCCACCATATTGCAAATATGAAAGAGTTCTCAATATCTTCATCCATAATTTCAATGCACTCAGCAAAAGCAACTCCATTCTTTGAAGAGTTTGAGGTTTGAAAACATGTTCATCTTCCCTTACCTTCAAACACAAAATAAGGCTACCATTTCAAACACAAGAAAAATCCACAGTGATATAAAAGTTATAATTACCATCAGAACATGAAGGGAGAAACATAGAGGAAGTTGGTGTTGCTCCATCTTGGTTTCCGAAGAAAAACATGATATCGATGCTAGTTGTATTGTCCATGAATTATGTTGTTTTCAACAAAACAATGTTCAAGTTGTTTACAACTATTTTACATAGAACATGATTTAAAACCCAATAAATGATTTGGTCATGCTTATGTTTATAAATGATTATATAAACCCAATATATTTATAAATTCTTTAGTCATGCTAGTAGAATCCAAAAAATATTAGCAACTCCTTCAACTACCTGAACTTGTGTGCAAGAAAGAAAACGATCAAGGTTGTTTGTAGCTAGCAGGGCTATCTCTGGAAGAAAATAGTAATGTCCTTGAACCTACATTCATTAGTATAATTTCAAAGCATTCAACATTTAGATTTTGTAATTGGGCATTGAAATTCTAAATTGTTGGGTGGCTTTTTTACCTTCAAAATCCAGGAGACAACCTTTTGGCGAGCCCTACCATTTCCATTGTTAATCTCAAGCCTCTTGAAATAATGAGTTTGAGGAGCATACAATAATTATTTGGCTATAAGGGCTGATAATTCTCCATCTTCAACATCATCCCCTGCATGGTTTCAAATTGTGATTATTGAGGGCCACTGGTGCATCATGAGAAGAGGAAAATTCATATTGATAGCTACAAGAAAGATGCTAAGTGCAATGAATGTTGTGAGAAGCCATGAGTGACATTGTGACACTTGTATGAGCCTCACAAACACCGAGGTTGGCTTGACTCCTCTCAGGACAGGTCTAGCTTGGAGAGAAGTCAAACTCTGTTGTCAACGATCCTAGTAAAAACCGTCTGACTATAAAAGATATATATAAATATAAGTGTCTTATTCAATGGTTATAGAGACATTCTACCTCCGCAATAAAAGTATTTTACTTATAATTTTTGACTTACAAATTTGGAGGTGTTTGGACTGTTATACAATGTGATGATATAGCAAGTTTTATGCCTTTGATTAGAGGTGACTTCATATAACATAAGTTTAGAAAATGAAACCATAAAAACATGCCATGGTGCCTTGTTGTTTGCCTCAAATTGTCCATTATATCGACATTTCTCAACTAACAAATCCATCCTTCAAGGTTGCAACCAACTGAGGAAAAATTCACCTGAGAGGAAGCTTATTTTCCTTATGAATCATGATCCCTACCTCAAAGGTGTCCTTCTTCTTGGTTCTTGAAAGGCCGTAGAGACAAGCCCTTAGATGATTTTTTTTTTTGTGTATAGTAATTTGGCTTCAACCGAATGACAAAATTGGTAAGAGTGTGAGGCTTCCTTCAAATTAATTGATTGATGACAGTAGATGTAGTTATTTTAGATATTGATCCAGCTTTAGAATACTTCAGTAGTTGAAAAGGATAAGAGACCTTAGCATTCAAGACTTTTGACAAGGTGATGATATAGTGAGTGATATGTCTTTGATCAAAGGAACAAGTTCATATACCATAAGTTCAAAATATGCAACCATACAAACATGCCCTGGTGCCTTGTAGTTTGCTTCAAATTTTTCATTGTTTACAAAACCTCTCTCATTTGAAAAAGATGAAAAAGATAGGAGACATTAGCCTAATTTTCTACGGATTCAAGAGGTTTTACAATCAGCTTAGGAGGCTGACACCAGATAAAATATTCATGGATTTCATGACACCACCAACTTGGGATAGATGTGTCCCTAAATACAAACTAGTAGCCCCATGTTATTATTTTAGTATACAATGTGTGGGTTGCAAACATTAATTTGGCTTTTGAATTATGATTTTTCTGTATGAATTTGCTTATACAATGAAGCTGATGTCAAATAGGACTTTGTCTCCCAAGTTTCCCTATTCCCTAAAAAAGCATTTATGGTTATCAAAGAATTTTTTTGTTTTGTAAAGTGGAATTCAAATGTGTCATATAATACGAGATACAAATCTCCTATATAGAATAGGTATTGGTTGGAAAAATCTACACCTAAGTTTCAAGAGTAAATTGTTTCTAAATTTATACTTCAATGGCATGAGGAAATTATTATCCATCATTAAATAATTATTTACATGCTGCATTTCTATTTTCTAGGAACATGAAATAGTCACCATAGAATTATTGACATCATATTAAAATATAGTTAGGTCTGACATATTGCATGTCACTCTTAGTCAAGTGTATTTAAATTCAACATTTTATGAAATTCCAACTCTTACTAGTCAATTCAACAATGAAAACGTTGCATACATACTCATTTCACTACTTGGAATTATCCCTTTATCACTGCTTAAATCAAATAATGGTCATTTTTCTCAGATGATGTGTTATTTTTTCTCTATTGAGCATTGTAGTTGTCACTATGTTTTAAATTATGTGCCACTAATTACTTCTTAGGATGTGTGAGGGCCACCTCTGGACAATTAACTAATTGGTCGTACTAGGTTTACGAACTTGTTTTCTTTTTCATTGATGAACATGTGGTAATGTGGAATTTTTTACAGTGGATAAAATTTATTGAGTAAGATTTTGATCAGCAAACTAAGATTCTACTTAATTCTTGTTACATTTGATGAAATACATAATACAAAAAGGATATTTTTATTGTGTTGGACCATGGTCCAGTGGTTGACAGGGGTGTTGCCATGCTAAAGAGCAAGGCTCAAATCTTGGCAGACATATAGCCTTGGATTATAAGTTGGTTGAGTTTGATGGGTTTCATATGCAACATAATTCATGGAAAATGTATGATATTGGGAGAAGGGCTTAGGGGTTCTCCAGATGTGTAATGCAAGGCATGTTGTGCCTGAATCTCATTAGGTCGTGGTAGATAATTTTGGAAGGATAATATAGTTAGGATAGGTGAAGAGAATGAGAACATTGATGATAGTATATTTTATAATAATGATTTAATTAATAATTTTTGAAGAGATAAGATTAAGTTAACACAAATTTAGGATAATTAATTTTGAGTTTGGTGGGTATATTGAGTAAAATTGAATGGGGTCACAATATCCACTTGCAAATTCAAATTCAATATCAATTTCTCAAAGCTATTCCTATATTCAAATTCAATTTATCAAAACCATTCATATATCCTTCTAGTTCTACTTAAACAAAATATAAAAATCAAGTTGCATACTATTACAGTTCTACACCAAAATGGCATCACTGGATTCAATTTTCTTTAGTAACATAAAAAAATGTTTAGAAACTTATTACAGTTTGGTACCATTTACCATCACCTGAACTAGGTGTTTATAAAAGATCAATATATGAATAGATAGAAATATACCTATCAACTTTGCAAAATGAATAGGATGTTATCCCTATTAGTTGATTAGACACACACAATAGGTAGTGGATAAGGCATGAATATCTTAGTTATATATTTCCATCAGATCCTTAAATGAAAGTAATATGTCATCTCTTCTATAAAAATAGTACATTGAATCTTATGTTCAAGCTCCAAGCTATTTTGCTGCCCAAAACACAAATATTTCTTGCATGTCGAGTTCAAAACAAAGTGTCTACATCATTTAATAGTTAATGGAAAGGTGGAGGAAGGGGAGGGTTATAGTTTTGGATTCGTGGAGGGACTATATTGGTTGGAGGTGGTGGTGGAAATGTATATCTGATTGTAGGAATTGCAATAGGAACATGAGGTGGTGGGGAATCAGGATGCATATCTAAATGTAGGTAGTATGAGAGAAACAAGAGATGGTGGTGAAGAACGTCTAACAGTAGGTACTTGAAGAGGTCTAGGTGAAGGTGATTGTGGTGGTGATATAATGGGAGATGGTAGAGTACATTGCAGATGACAAAAAGACATATCAATACAAGTCTTGTGTTGGGCACGAAATGCAACACATACTTGTTATTATCGCTAAAGAGGATGATGTGGAATGTAGTTATGTGAATCATCAAATGGCACTCCCCTGCTTGGAAGTGATGGATAGTTTGCATTCTTTGCTATGTAATAATTGTAGGAAACAATAAGGTTATGGAGGCTCCTTATAGAGAAAATCACATCAGAAATGGATCCATAGAATTCATTATGAGCCAAAATGAGTAGCTCAATGTTACTAAGATAGCTAAAAGATAATGAAACCTGACCTCCTATGTGATTAAATCTCACATCTAAGACATTGAGATGATCCAACATCCTTGTCTCCTCTGGAAAGAATCCAGAAAGTTCATTGTTAAGAAACAACACCTCGCTCAACTTGTGGGCCATGTTGCCAACACTGCTAGAAATGCTTCCAGTCAACTTGTTATTGGCAAATCTCACCACAAAGATTGGACAGTTCCCCATGTTGTCTAGAATATTATCTTCAAAATAGCTATTTTTCACAAAGATAACATCGATCTCCTTCTTGTTGAAGAGCTCTGCAACAATAAGACTTGTAAACAAATTGAATCTTAGATCCAAATACACCAAACTCTGTAGTTTGAGTCTGTACTCAGTGAATTGAAGATCAATTAAGACATTTTCCAAAGAATTATTGAGTATTTATGTTTATATCTAGAAATGTTATATGCTGATGATGAATGACATGTTTTTTGAATTACTCATTGAATTCTATGTGATTATCTTGAATCTATCTTAATAATGTATGCAATGAATATTTAGTCTCTTCCACAAAGTTTCTGGTGATTTCTCTTATGTTTTTTGATGAATTAACTAGATTACGTGATTTCCAATTTAGGATTTCTTTCTGATGCATGTAAGTAGATAAATCGACTGTTAAAGGTCTGCAAAGACTGATCATATGCCTTCGAGACGGTCTAAAGGCCACTTTAATTGAGTTGCAGTAATGATCCCTAGAATTTTATCAATCTACACAGAGGTAGATCTAAGGCACTGAAAGGCATCACACTAGTCTCTGGAAGCAAAAACTTGGTTCTTGCATCCCCCCATACTACTTCGGGTGAGACTATAGCCTGTGCTATGGGGGTTGTTGCCGAAAGGTCCAGTAGTTTAGGGTTTTATGGTTAGTGCAACTAACTTTGAAGCTGGGTCAGGATCCCCTAAGCCAACAAAGATCATGTTGACAATACATCTATTAGAACAACTTTGGATATCATTATTATCTAGCTTCATAATGGATTTCTAAGCGGCACATTTGGGGCAGGTGCAATGCGCACATCATCTTTTTTAAGTAAAACACAACAAGGAACTCTTGAGTTTGCAGATGGCACAAGTATAGTACATGTACATGAATTGAGGTTTGAGAGTTTATTAAAGTCACAAAGATCAAGGAGACTACATGAATGCATTATGCTGGGAAAGGGTTTTGTAATGAAGCTGATTGACTTTTTAAATGCAAGGTTCAAAAATTTAACTATGTTTAATGCAGGCAATTTCTTTAGTCCTTGTAATCATTATGAGTATATGGATGATAGAATCTCAAACAAGAAGATCATTGACATGTTTATGTGAAAATTCTGTTGTTGGAGGCTTTCCTGTTGTGGACTCCTTAAATACATGGATGAAATGAATGAATTTATATTTAGTATGTATAAATATTATCCAAAAAATGATTTGTTTGGAGCATGGGATCAATGTGCAGGGGAAATTGAATTGTTTGAAGGATTTCCGTGCTTAATGCAACTATGGAAAGAAATTCTTTTTATTTTGGCTAGTACAACAATTTTTGAAAGACGCTTTTCAAAATCAAATCAGATACAAAAATGAGGATAGGTCAAGATTTTCTTTAAAAACATTGGATATGTTAATGTTTCTCTCTCTTAGTGCACCTCATGATCTAAATGAGGTAGTTTGGAATGATATTTATGATGAATGGAAAGAGATGAAAACTTGCAAACCTCTTCCACTATGAAAATAGATTGAAAGAACTAGTAAGTTTCAATATTTATTACCATCATTGTCTTACTCTATGGAGCAATTGAAAGAAACATTTGGGTAAGTTATTTTTTTTTTGTTTTATATCATTTGACTTTTGTAAATGAAAGCATAACCATATTTTTTTGAGTTTGCATGAATTTTTTTCCAAAACATATTGAATTTAATCATTGCGAGATATTGCACAAGACATGTTGAGATTTAATCATTGTGGAATATTTCACAAGATATGTTAAGCTCGAGGATCACAACTGTCAAAGTTTTATACCTGAAAGAAGAAGCTACCTTGGATCAATTTCATTGCTAAGTCTAGGGACTGTAGTTCCAATTGTTAGAGATGTGTAATTATTGGAATTGTCAGCCTTTCAAAAGAGTTTTAATAGACAATAGAATAGTGATTTGGTCAAATCTGAAGTTTATAAGCTATGATTCCACTAATACCTCCTATATAAGCTAGAATTTAATTTTAATTTTATAAATGAGACCTTCCATATACTTTTACTATAAGTATTTTTGTTTTTTCATATTTGTATTCTTATTTCAATTTTATTAAGATGTAGTGATTTCTATATGTTTATATTTGGTTCCTATTTTAGACTCATAACATAAACAAAATATTATGGAATATGATTATATTTCAAAAATCTTCTGGAGGTAAGAAGGCCCCATTAGGGCTGGGTGTTGTTTGCGCAATATATTTTGAAAGTGAATCAGTACAATCTCCCATGGATTAACAGTAGCATGTGACCTTCTTCTCCACTCTAGGTTACACCGACAATAACCAATGTTTTGTGTTATAGATCTGATCTGAAAATATATGTAAATACAAATATACCCAAAAATAACAAGATCTAAATATAGATAGAAATAGATAGAAATGTTTCTTTATTGATAAAACCCTTAAGGTAAGGCAACACCATACAATCACTCCTTAAGGAAGGAGAACACTCCACAAGCCATATGCTTATCCATACAATAATCCTTGACATCTCTCAATGGGGAGTCTCTAGCCTCTATATAGGCCTCATACATACAATAGCATGGGTTATTACGATGGTTCCCTCAATACCATCTATCTAATACAATGGGCTTATTATATTATTGCTAACTACATGTGGTCCCATACATGATATGGGTTAACCACTTTACTTATTACTATGGCCCATCCCATTATTACATTATTCTCTTGGGTACCTCCCTCTATACCCCATACTATCCCCCCTAGGTATACTACATTTCACCCCCCTTAAACATGTTTCGTGCACGAAACATAAGAAGTACACAAATAATAAGATCTACTCAAAAGAGTAGTCCAGTGGTACCATGCACGAGCATCTAGCCATCCAAGAGAAAGGTGAACCCTCGATCTAGCAGGTGCCTCACTCGCTTCAGATGGAAGTTGACCCTGGCGGCTCTTCTGTGATGATGTGTGGCCATGGATCGTCACCCCTCTCTATTTATCATGCTGGGGTTGTTGTCCTTGTGGCTAATTTGTTTCCATCATGTTGGTTGTTTTCTTGCAGGCTGATGTGGGTGGTGATATGCGAAAGTTTTAGCCAACGATGTAGCTTTCTTTAATTCACCCCCGAAAGGAGCCTGATAGGTATTTGGTACATGTTGTAGCATTTGTTGTTGTTGCTTATCTTCCAATATTACTTCAACCACAAATTCCTCATATGATGTATCCATACCTGTAACATTTTTTGCTTCAACCTCCTTAGACTCTACCTATTTTTCTCGTACCTGGTTTGATGTTTGTGTTTGGTTGTTGACCATCAAGGGCTCACATATGATGTGTCAGTCCCTGGAACATATTTTGCTTCATCCTCCATGAACTCTAGTTGTTTATTGATGGAAATATCATGTAATGTAATTTTATTCTTTTTATACCAGAGCTTAAGGAATTTCTTCTACACATTAATATTTATAGTACCCACAGATTCCATCCAAGGGTATCCTAGAACAACATCCACACTAGACCTATCTGAAGCATAAAAATCACAATGCAACACATACTTATCCATAGAAAGCTTCAAATATTTATAAACTTAAACATCCTCATTATCAACCTGTGTGTTTTCAATGTGTTTTGCAGAGACTTGCAATTTTTTTGCCATATTAACATTGATAAAATTATGCTTGTAGCTAGGATTTATAGACACAATAATATTCTCTTTCTAAATACATCCATGAACCTACAATAAGGATATACCTGTACAAAATAACCTCTTGCATGTCTCATTCCCTTGTTTTCTAGTATGAGACCATTTTTCTAAAAGGATTTCTTCTATTTTTCATGACGAAGTTGCGACATTGACTTGTCAAGTGAGTTCCACCATTTAGCAACCTCATATTTTATATTAAATAGTAGGAAACTTATCCAAAATTGTTTTCATCGAGACTTGTGATATTTTATAAATTATTCAATAGTAGGACCATTATCTTTTCCCCTAAAAATAAGATCTTTGCTAAACCATTTGTCCAAAAATAGTTTTTCTATTTCATGAATAATACATAACTTCAAAAACTTACTGTTAAGTGATTTCCACCATATATCAGCCTCATCTTTCAAATATTACCCTATGGTGTCCTTCCAAAAGAATGGTCTATCACACTACTAATTTTGTATAAATTTTTCAATAGTCGATTAATCATTTTTTCCTATAAAAAACTTACTATCATAAGCCATGAAGAGGGTTTTGAAAACAAATCGCTTACTTGGCCAAAATTTGAAATGGCCATAATTCAGTTAATATTGCCTAGAATCCCTACTACAACCTATTTTCGAAAATGGAATAACCATTCCGCATCTTTCAATGTGATAAAAATTCGGATTTGCAATTTCAAATTCACACTACAACTTTCTCACCATAAAAAAAAAAAAAGAAGAGTTGATCTGAAAATATGTAAATACAAATATATCCATAAATAAAAAGATCTGAATATAGATCGAAATAGATAGAAATGCTTCTTTATTGATCAAACCCTTAAGGTAGGGAAACACCATATAATCACTCCATAAGGAATAAGAACACTCCACAAGGCATATACTTGTCCATACAATAATCCTTGACATCTCTCAATGGGGAGTCTCTAGCCTCTATATAGGCTTCATACATACAATAGCGTGGGTCATTACCATGGTTCCCTCAATACCGTATATCTAATATAATGGTCTTATTACATTATTTTTGACTACTTGTTGTCCCTTACATGATACGAGTTAACCACTTTATTTATTACTTTGGCCCATCTCATTATGACATTATTTCCTTGGGTACCTCCCTCTGTACGCCATACTATCTCCTTAGGTATACTACATTCCAGCCCCCTTAAACATGTTTCACCCCTGAAACATAAGAAGAACACAAATAATAAGATCTACTCAAAAGAGTAGTCCATTGGTACCATGCACATGCATATAGCCATTCAAGACATAGGTGAACTGTCGATCTAGTTGGTGCCTCACTCGCTTGAGATGGAATTTGACCCTAGCAGCTCTTTTGTGTTGTTGTGTTGTGGGTGGATCATCGCACCTCTCTATCTATCATGTGGGGGTTGTTTTCCTTGTTGTTGATTATTTGTCATCGTGTTGATTGTTTTCTTGTGGGGTGATCTGGGTGGTGATATGCTAAAGTTTTAACCAACGGTGTATATTTCTTGAATTCACCACCTAATGGAGCCTAATTGGTATCTAGTACATGTTATTGTGCTTGTTGTTGTTTATTATCTTCCAATATTACTTCAACCACAAAGTACTCATCTAATGTATCAATACCTGTAACATTTTTTGCTTCAGTCTCGTTGGACACTCCCTGTTTTTCTGGTACCTAGTTTGATGTTTGTGTTTGATTCTCAACCATCAAAGGCTCATCATTTGATGTGTCAATGTCATTAGAGCTTTGTGCTTCTGCCTCCACAGTCTCTGCTTGGGTCTTAATGGAAATAACCTGCAATTTAATTTTCTTCTTTTTATATGAGAGCTTCATAAATTTCTTCTGCACACTAATATTGACAATACCCACAAATTCCATCCAAGGATATCCCAAAAAAACATCTATCTTATCCATATCTGAAGTATAAAAATCACAATGCAACACATACTTATCCATAGAAAGCTTGAAATCTTTATAAACTTGAACATCCCCATTATCAACCTATGTGTTTTCAATGTGTTTTGCTAGAACTTGCAATTTTTTTTCCAAATTAACATTGATAAAATTATGCTTGTAGCTAGGATTTATAGACATAATGATCTTCTCCTTCTAAATCAATCCATGAACATGTAATAAGGAGATACGAGAAGAAAATAACATTTTATGTTTCTTGGTTTCTGTAGAAATTCTCACTCTAGATCACCTAATAACGCAATATACTAAAGAAAAATACTTGATCTACTTCTACAAACAAACTTGTGGAAGCTTAATCGATTATGAGCAAGATCAAGTAAGAACACATATAATAGAGAAGAAGAAATCATACACATGAAACATAGAAGAATACTCTAGGGAAAGCCTCAGTTAAAAACCCTAACCTCTGTATTATCATACAAGTGGAAATATCTTCGGATTACACAAAGCTTTAGCTCACAAGTTATCCAGCTCTCAGTACAATCCCTCAATGTTGCTCATAAATAGAATATACACCACTTGTGCCTTCCTTCAGTCCTCTAAGCATCCTATTCCCTTGCGCAATTTTTCCTGGTGTCTAATGTTGCCACCTGTGTGAATTCCCACCTTAGGCACTCATCAAAACTCAGCATGAACTGCACAATCCTAATGTATATAATTCCTTTTGCATAGATGAGTTTCCTATGTAGGAAAATTAATCACATTGATATTGCACTGTCCCATCCTCTGATCTAAAAGGGATCTTTGACTAAACTAACATGCATGAGTTATTCATAAGAGAATATTCAGTTATCTAAATAACACTAGTTACATGCATGCAAGCACTAATTAACTGAACTTGCAATTCAGTTCCACAAACTGTTGGAACTAATCTAGCTAGACTTAACTCAGTTAACTGAGCTAACTAGTTACAACTCATCCTGATCTCCTTAATTAACGGATAACTTCCTCAATCAAAGGGATAACATTGCATGTCTTCACATAGACTTCATGTTTGATTTTTTCCAACTAATTAACTCAAGATGAATTAATTTATTATTTTTCAAATAGTTGCTAAGCTCAAATTTTAATTTTAATTTTCAATTTTAGTACATGGACTAACTAAAATTGTAATGTATCTCGAAATGCTATTTATAGAAATGTTATTTTTAGCATTTCCATTTTATCATTCCCTGTTGCTATGTCCAACACTGGTACCTGAAATGCTATTTATAGCATTTCTTGTTGCTATTTTCAGCAGTTTCCTTCTTTTCTATAAAAATAAAATCTTTGCCACGTTTTGTCATTTCCTCATTTCTGGTATGAGACCATTTGTCCAAAAATAGTTTTCAAATTCTTCTTCTGAAAATTCGAACTTCTGGGTGCTAAGTGAGTACCAGCATATGGCAGCCTCATCTTTCACATTATGCCATAGGAAGCTTCTCCAAGATTTCCGATTGTTTTTCTTAATATTTTTATGAAATATTCAATAGTAGGACCATTATCTTTTGATGTAAAATATTCCTTTCTAGAAGCCATGAAGAGGGTTTTGAAAAAAAATCACTTGGCGAAAATTTGAAGTGGTCACAATTTAGTCAATATTGATTAGAATCCCTGTTATGAAATGTTTTCAAAAATAGAACAACCATTTTTCATCTTCCCATGTGATACAAATCTTGATCCATGCACTAAAATTTCAGATTCACGGTGCAATTGTCCTGTTGTCAAAAAAATTTATGATAAAAGAGCTAATTTTAAATCAACGATATCTCCTTCATCCGAACTTTGATTCGATTGATTTTTTTGTTTAAGCTGGATATTTTTTCACAAAGAAACCAAATATGTGATTAAATTATGTAAATTTTGACCCAAAATATATAGATCTGATCTACAAACTCACCACCCCAAAAATGTCTACAACACAACTAATTTTTAAATTAGCGATATCTCCCTCATCCGGACTCCGATTTGGTGATTTTTTTTCAAATTTGGTATTTTTTGCAAAGAACGCAGATCTCTAATTAGAGTCTACAAATGTTTCCCTAGAACATACAGATCTGATCTGCAAACTCACTGCCTTGAAAAATGTTTGCAACACAGCTAATTTTTAAATCAACGATATCTCCCTCATTCGGACACCGGTTCGGCCGATGTTTTTAGAAATTGGGCATTTTTTTGCAAGAACCTAGATCTACAGTTAGATTCTACCAATTTTGCACTAGAATGTATAAATTTGATCTACAAACTCGCTGCACCAAAGCGTTCCTGCAAAAAAAAAACTCTGCATTGCCCAAGAAAGTGCTTTGATACGACTTGTTATAGATCTGATCTTAAAGTACATGTAAATACAAATATACCCAAAAATAACAAGATCTAAATATAAATAGAAATAGATAAAAATGCTTCTTTATTGATCAAACCCTTAAGGTAGGGCAACACCATACAATCACTCCTTAAGGAAGGAGAACACTCCACAAGCCATATGCTTGTTCATGCAATAATACTTGACATCCCTCAATGGGGATTTGATAGCCTCTATATAGGCCTGATACATACAATACCATGGTTTATTACCATGGTTCTCTCATTACCATCTATCTAATACAATGGGCTTATTACATTATTGCTAACTACTTATGGTCCCTTACATGATACGGGTTAACCACTTTATTTATAACTATGGCCCATCCCATTATTACATTATTCCCTTGGCTACCTACCTTTGTACCCCATACTATCCCCCCTAGGTATACTACATTTTGGGCTACCCCCTAATCAGGTTCAGTAAAACCTAGGTTCCATTTCTTCTGAGATGACACGTATCACATTTCTACAAAATGTGCTAATGGGTGTGAATAGAAATGACAACCCTATATAGATCCCACAACAAATGTTTAATCATGCGACCTAACTTCCATCCTATTCTATGGGCCCTAATTCTAACTTCACTACGTTTTCCAATCTCCTCTATCCCGATGGTATCCAACCAAATTCTTATAATAATATATTCAAGACTCATGCCTACATTTCCAATGACATATTTAAGAAATTCAAGATGGATCCTTATTCATTATTGTTCAATGATTATGGAACACTAAAGAACTCAACAATGAAGCAATGAAGTTCAAGCCACTTGATTAGCACTAGCAGTGGCTATCAACACATAAATCAAGATAATAGGGAGCCAAAGTATGTAGTGCCTTTGCAGAATAAAATTTAGAATCAACCCATGGTGAGGCTGTCATAGGAAATTGGCATGAGTACTGAAATCATCATAGATATGTCATCTGTAGTTATCAGTTAACTAAACTAGCAATATCGTGAAGAGACTCCACAAATGGACTCCCTATGGAATTCATTTTCATGAAAAGGGTCTAGAAAAATACAATTTTTTTTTTTATAGAACAATTTGTATATAAAAGAATCCTTTGTATGAAGGTTTCAAAAATCCAATGGCAATACTTTTTCCCCATAATAAGGTTTAGCAAATCGTGGGTTCTATTTCTTTTGACATGCTAGATTTCACATTTCTACAAAATATGCTAATGAGTGTGAATGCCAACAATAACCCTACACAGCTACCGCAACAAACGTCTAACCATGCTACTCAACTTCCATCATATTCTGTGGGCCCTAATTCCAACTTCCCTATGTTTTCCAATCTCCTCTATTCCAATGGTATTCAACCAAATTATTATAATAATATCTTCAAGACTCATGCTAGCATTTCCAATGACATATTTAAGTAATGCAAGATGGATCCTTCTTGATTTTTTTCAATTCTTGTGGAACAGTCAAGAACTCAAAAATGTAGCAGTGAGGTTCAAGCCACTAGATTAGCACTAGCAGTGACTATCAAAATAGAAATCAAGATAATCTGCAGCCAAAGTATGGAGTCCCTTAGAAACAGAAAATGTAGAATCACCCATGGTGATCCTCTCATAGGAAACTATCATGAGTACTAAAATCAACACGTATATGTCATCTGTAGCTTCCAGTCAATTGAGCCACCCATGTCATGAAGAGAATCTAGACGTGGACTCCCTATGGAATTCATTTTCATGAAAAGGGTCCAACAACGCACAATGTTGTTTCTTCTAGAAGAATCTGTATATGAAAAACCCTTTGTACGAAGGTTTCAAAAATCTAATGTCCCTACTTCTTATGAACATATGTATGACACCACTCAATTGATCTAAATATTACTCCCATGGTCCCACCCATTTAACAAATATAATTATATTTAGGTCCTGCACATATTTTCTCACTGAAAATTAGTGTTTAGGTTTGGTGATTGTGAAATTCTTATGTTGTATGCATTGTATTGATTGGTAGATACACAACATCAGTTGTAATTATATCGAATATGCTATGAGTATATACTATTTCTCCTCTTATTTGTATCAATCATTGACCCTTTCAGAATTTTTATTTGCTTTGGGTAAATAAAAGCTACCTCACTTGCATGGTCTATAATATGTATATGACTCAAATTGGTATCCAGATTAATGTAAATTCCATTGATTGCAATCATATTACTTTACTAGTTTTCTTGTTTTCTAAGATGGGTGTTGTATGGAACTGATGATACTTGAGGGGATTGAAGATTGGTTGTGTTGAGATTCCGATTTTTGTAGAGGATTTGCATTTGGATGAGATTTAAATACAAGTGAGTTGTATGTAATTTCAAAAATATGATTTTGTCCCTATAGTTGGTTTAATTGTGGTTGAGTTCAAGGTTTGTGTAATAGGATCTTATTTTGTTACATTTCTCAATCACATGTGTAAGAGTAATGCATTTTCTAATGCAGCCTTTGATGTGGTAGTATCCTTCTCTTTGTGAAAAAATAATTTAGTATTTAAGTGGTGATCTTATGTTGATTTTTATACTTTCTTTCTTTTAATTTAGAAGCCGGAGAACCCACATTAATAACCATTTTCATCAACGTTTCAAATGCCAACAGGGATCCATCATCAGGACATTCTTGAATGATGATAGTAGAAGAGGTTTAATGAGGATATTGAAATAGTTTATAATAGTATGAATTCTTATTAAATTGAAGGTCTGTAGCTCTTCTCGCTATCTTCACCCTAAATTTTTCGAGTAAAATGATTTCACTCCATGTATCCCCTCTGCATAGGTAAATGATTCTGGATTTAAGACATCTATGGTTTATATCTTTTAATTTAGAAGCTGGAGAACCCACAGTAATAACGATTTTTCATCAATGTTTCAAATCCCAATAGGGATCCATGTGATGGGTTTTGAAACATTGATGAAAAATGGTTATTACTATGGGTTCTCCAACTTCTAAATTAAAAGATATAACCCATAGATGTCTTAAATCTAGAATCATTTCCCTATGCAGAGGGGATACATGGAGTGAAATCATTTACTCGAAAAATTTAGGGTGAAGATAGCAAGAAGAGATACAGACCTTCAATTTCTTAAGAATTCATAATATTATAAACTATTTAAATATCCTCATTAAATCTCTTCTACTATCATCATTGAAGAATGTCCTGATGATGGATCCCTGTTGAGATTTGAAACGTTGATGAAAAATGGTTATCGCTGTGGGTTCTCCAGCTTCTAAATTAACAGATATAAACCACAAATGTCTTAAATATAGTCTTTCTTTTTTTGAACTAGAGACAACATCATAATGTGGTAGTTTACCTCTTTAAGTTTCCATTTCTTCATTTTATATGTTTAGAACTTTGGACTCTTCATTTCTAAAACGTATTAAATTGTGTTATTTAATATTTTCATGCATGGCCAAGTGTGGTCTCCCTAAGTATTATGGACGGATCATATGTATTTGCTAACTATGCAATATTATGTTTTCTCTTTTTGAATGTCTCTTATAAGTTTTAATAATATGAAATTTGGATGTCTTAAAAAACTAGTCTCTATACCCTTGGAGAACTATATAATGGTGTTGTTAGGAAGATGAAGATTTCAAGGGATGTGTTGAATGGCAATAGGTGGGTATTTTCTCTCTCTTTCATTCGTAGTAAGTTGTAGACATTTTCGTATTATTTTGTTATAAGAAATGACCTTTCGCTTTATGCATGTAGCAGGATGGTGACCATTCAAGGGTTTTGAGTATAGAAATAAAACCAGGATGGAAGAAAGAGACTAAGATAACCGTTCCAGAGAAGGTGATTGAGAGATTATGAGTTGTGGTTGTTGATCATGTATTTGTGATTAATGAGGCATCGCATGATTTGTTCAAATGAGAAGGAAATGACTTGGCGCTTTTCTAGAAGATAAGCTTGGTTGAAACTCTGATAGGATTTGGTATCACATTTCAACATTGAGGGAAGACACTAAATCTTATTTTCAATGAAATTATATACTATATGTATGAAAAGATTAATCCCAAGGAGGGGATTCCCATTGCAAAGGAGCATAATAGGAAAGGAAATTTTAGAATCAAGTTTGAGATTAGATTTCCCTCCAAACTAAGTCCTGAGCAAAAGGCTAAAATCAAGATAATTCTGGGAGGCCATGCTTGACATTGATGTTTCTACTTGTGCCTCCCTTATTTTAGATACTTAACAAGGCTGGAATAGATATAACAAAAATACTTGATCGTAGTTGCGAGTTCCTCCACCAAATTATGAATGCTACCATTTGTGTATCTTCTCAATGAGCTAGTGGCGAGAGTTATATCTACCTTTTCGATTGACTGCTACCATCTATTGAATGCATTCCTTTTATGTGTTGGTTTTGTACAAATTTTTCTATTGCCTAGTTTTTTTGCCAATTTTTAGCCTTGGGTTTCTTGGCATGTCCATATACTATATCCTAAATACCACTATATTGTAATGACATTGTGTGTACCTGCAGATTATGCCAATTCTTATGAAACTTCCTTATTCTTTAACTTCACTGGAGTACAAATGATGCAAGCAGTTCCAAGCTGATGATATGATTTACAAAACTTAGCACTTGCCAGTTACAATGCATATTAATTGTATGATGACTACTGGACTTGCAGTTGTGTCGGAAAGGGCTATTGTTCTTAATAAACTGAGGAATATATTGCAACTTGCAACATTGTAAAGACATCAACAACCAATATTATGTTGTCTTGGAATTAACTTTTCCATAATGTTTCTCTTGCACAATCTTAGATTAATCAAAAATTATTTTTATCTATGAAATGGGTGGTTTCCCCTTACCCTCCAACAATGGAAATGAGGCGGTGAATGAAATTTCAAAGAAACTTTTTTTTTTTATGTTTTGTAACGATAAAAAATCCATTGTCTATTATTTTATATTCCCAAAGTTGCCTCACAACTCAGAATAATTCATTTCCTCTCTATTCAATAATTTCCTTTTTGGCAGAAGGCTCACCCCTAGAGATCTAGATCACCTTTTCCAAAGGTCTTCCAAAGGAAAACATTGATTCATAGCTGGGTTCCTACTAAAATGAAGGGCTTCTTAAAAGAAAATATGTTTACCATCTCACTGCTTTTACCAATTATCTTAAGCTCTACCCCATGTATGATATGTGATGAAACAAAGTTCTATGTGAATTTTCTGGGGAGAAGAGGAATGAGTGTACATGAACCACGTCTTTCCTTACAATTTATAAATAATGATAAATACTAAGTAGATAAGTGCAAGTACCCTTAATTTCCTTAAATGTACTTCTATGTCATGTAAGCTAACTTGTTACAGGTCTAAGTAATTTGTTTATTGGAAAGCACATGAATTGCTAGATAAACATAATAAATGCACAATTGCAAGTATGATATACAATAGATCTCATTTGCATTAGTCACATAGCGGAGGGATAAGCTACATAGGAGTAAAAGGGAAAACTATTTTTAGACACAAATGATTATGTATTGTGTGATTTTCCAAGCCATTTGAGTAGCTATTACCTAACAAAATGATTATTTAATTACAACATTTATTGTCTATCATTACTTATGTGGATCACCTTTCAACAAGGAGGCATCAATGATACTTGTCTAATTCTGCAGGTGGAAGTACTATACTGACCTTTTTGTGTTAGTTGGATGATGTAGGACAGCACGAGAATATGTAGGCATGAATATTTCTCTCTAGAATTTGAAAATTGTTTCTCAAATGAAGGCAATTCCAGTGTTTGTTTTATTAGATTGATGTACCGCTAGAATTAGAAGTGACAAAATATTGCGAAGTCATAATTTCAAACCATGAAAGTTATATTGAAGCTCATCCTAAATTTCAATTTTAGCATTGATTTTTCAATATTATGTCTAAATGAGTACATTTTAAGTCATATACAATGATTTGTTACAAGTGTATATGTTATGTCCCTATACTACGAGAGAAGCCCCTTATTGATATTAGTGCAACCTCCTTATTGTATTGGTGTTCCCATGTAGTCCCCATATTATTATTATTGTGCCACATAGAAGCCCACTATTGTTATTGTTGTGCCCTTACAATATTATTGTTATGTCGACTCTATTTATATAGTGACCCCTTAGACTCCTATATATAGAAAGGATGCCTTTCTATTTGTATCATCCGAGAATTGTTCATTTTTGTAATGTAAAGGAGGTTTCCCCCTTGCAGAGGCTTACTTTGAAGTCGTTTACGTATATTTTCTTCTATTTGTGAGATAGTTGCATAACATTTGGTATACACAAACATCCAGAATTGCTCAAGTGTTGACGACAACACTTTTTGAAGGAGAGGGGCATGTTAGTTCCCTATACTATTAGTGTATCCCATTATTGTTATTAGTGCAACGCCCTTGTATTGTTGTGCCCATGTAGTCTGCATATTGTTATTATTGTGCCCCACACAAGCCCACTATTGTTATTGTTGTGCCCTTATAATATTATTGTTATGTCAATTCTGATTATATTGTGACCCCTTAGACTCCTATATATAGAAAGAGGGTATTGTCATTTGTATCATCCAATAATTTTTTATTTGTGTAATGTAAAGGAGGTTTCCCCATGGAAGAGACTTTCTTTGAAGTCATTGATCTACATTTTCTTCTATTTTGTGAGTTGGTTGCTGAAAAATATATAATCCCAAATAAGGTTACAAAATGAAAATGACCTTATTATACATTCAAAGATAAACCCATTTACAACTCTTGCCAAATTCTACTGTGTATAGTTCTTGAGAAAGTCTAGAATTGAAATTTTGTAGAGCAAGATTTGAAAATTTGTTCAAGTTTCAGCGATACCAATAATCGTAGGGATGGAAAACTTGAATATTTTTCTCTAAATATAAGTTATATCTTCTTGCAATGATTAAATTATCCTTTAGAGCTGCTGGAAGAAAATTTTATGATCCTTGTTTCATGCCAGACGTGCAGTATGTTCCTCTAAATATTATTTGTTTTTCATGTCCATTAATCTTCCAATCAAACAACAAATGCAATGTCAACTCAGAAACAAATACTACAAGATACAAACACTGAAGATTTTGGTGTTCAATCTTTCACAACAAGCAAGGGGTAAAACTATTATCATATTATGATCTCTGCTAAAATACCAGCCTAGACCCATCTTAACTCTAGAGTTTTCTAATCTCTAATGCTATTCAGTTTAGTATGAATTACTGTGGGAATTCATAGAAATTCATAGCTTAATCATTGTGTTGAGGTTCTTGTAGTTTTACTAAGGGATTGGGTTTGGTAATGCATAATATGAGGTTGCACGAGATGGAACAAGATTGAATATTTGCGCTAGAATGAGCCTACTTGTTATTTGTTTTGGTATAAATTGGAAGGTTCTTATAGGTTTTCCTAGCAAGAATAGTATAATATTTTGTCTAAATGATTCTATGAATTCATGAGATTTAAGATGTATCAAAGATTTGAATATTTGCATTTGATTGTGAAGCAGTTTCTGATAAGTCCTAAATCAATTGAGTTTTACGTGGTTATATGTTATATTGAGGAATATATAGATTGTTCCAAACATGAGGTTTAAATCATCAGTAGACCACCTTGATAGGCTCCCTGATTCACTTTCTCTACTTATATTCAACAAATTCGGTGATATTAAGGCCTTGGGATGATGTTGTCTAGTTTCAAAGAGGTTCTCTAGCATAGTCCCCCAAGTGTGGATTGTGGTAGTTAAGGTGGACTATGTTATATCCAGTGAAGAAACCAACCTTAACAGCAATGGTAAAAATAGGGGGATACAAAGCTATTTGATGAGAACCATGATGGGTACTAGGTAGCATTGTTAGGCCATGGCATGCATTGGAGCATGTTTTTGGTCATGAAGAAATCCATGGTTGCAGAGGT
>APFE031519889.1:0-17177 GCA_000404065.3 Pinus taeda | reverse complement strand
TAATACATGACTATTAAAATCATCTTGTTGGTGCGGTTTTGTAGGGATCTTCTTGAATACGAGCTTTCTGATAGGGAGGTTCCTTTTTAATACACTGGGATTTCACTTGAATTTTAATGCATGGCTAACCTGTTTTGAGAAGAAGTAGGTTTCTATGGAACATTTGGTGGAAACAGAAAAAAACCAGCAAAAACCAGCAAGCAACATGATCAAACTTTATGCAAGTGACACGAAAAATCACGCTGCAATTAATTGGTTTACATGGGTCATAGTATTATTTGATGGAGGAATTAACCATCCAAGGTGAACACTATGTCTTTCTTCCTTTCCCTTTTCTAAAATTTCTCTCTAATTTTGTCTTTATTATTTAATATATTAAATGCCCTTCCTATTGTTCTACTAAATTTCTTGTTCCCATTTCTATTTTTCCCTCTTTTACCCCTAAAATGTTTTCCCCTTGTCCATTTTTCCTATCTCCCTCTACATTAGTTAACTTTACTCTAAATTTCCCTAATTATTTTTATTCCCTTTCTTATGAAATACCCACAACCCACTTCTTTTATCCCTCTTATTGTTTAGGTCTTGACATTTTAGAAATCATGTCTATTTCAAAACCAAAGCATAGTGACACCTAATCCTCGAGATTTAGGTTCCCTAACTCTGCAAATTCTTATACAATCCATCTAGATTTTTCAAAGGAAAATGGATTGGTCATTATGTTATAAGAACCTTTTTTTAATGAGTGCAAGTGCAGGAATTCTTTTATGCATAGTCTGGGATTTTTTTTATAGCACAGTGCAGGAAGCATTTTAATAAACACAATGCAGGAATTATTTTTATGCACAATGTGGAAATATTTTTCAAAAGTACAGGAATCCCTATGATTTTAGCATGGATTAATTTTTTTAGAGTTCATGAGTTTCCTTTTTAATATTACATAGATGGGTCATTTTTTGTCTTTGTAAAAAAAAATGATGGATGATGATCTCGTCCTAAGTACAAGTCCCTAAACATTCATCTATAAAGCGTACATTATTGTTAAGAGCTTTTGAAGGGTTACATATGGTTAGCATACTAAAAATGTAAAATCTAAGTTACCCTTTATTATTATACCAACATCCAACCATAGAATAACATTATTAAGGTAAAAGTGCATGAATGGAGGATTGATTGCTATTCTTGTCATTATGTCTTAATGGCGCCACTAGTTGAATTTCTTTTCCTATCATAAAAAAATATTCCACTCTTTAATCATCTAAATATTTATAACTCAGGCTCATTACGTGTATGACTGTTATCTTTCAAATACCGATGCTAATAATTGATTTTATGCTTTATTTTGAAACCATGTTGAATTCTAACAAAACCCCATACCTTGTGGGTCATAACTATTATTTTGAATTAATCATGAGATATCAATGCAGGAATTGGGACATGGGAGGATTTCATATCTTATTGAATGCATAGTACAGTAAGTGTGTGAGCCTTCAAGTGAAATCATTCCTACACTATCCAAATTTCACAGTGGTTTTATGTCGATTTGTGAATGTAAGTGTAGAGGAATTTTAATTGTGAGAATTGCTAGGTTGTAGGTTGAATTGGAATCATAGGCACATGGCACTAGTGAGAATCGAATCGTTCTCTATCAAAGAGGTTGAAGGAATGATAGAGTATGAGGCAATCCGTCCCATCTTACAAGGGGCAAGATGGAGTCTATTCGTGCACAAGTTTGATGGCTACGACTCAAGTGTTACAATTGATTTTGCAAAGAAATTTAATGGGAATATGGTGGATATAGGTTCACTTAAGTTTGAATTAACAAATAAATTCACTTATCAAGCCACAAAGCTACATGTCACAGGCGAACAGTGGTTTCAGAAAGGCAAGGTAGTGAAAGGTATTTGGTGTAGGTTTTTGACAAAGAAGGGATGCACAATTTACTAGAAGAAAGGGGTGGCGACGAATGATATGATAGAGAAATTGAAAAACAATTTATGCATCTTTCATAAATTCCTTACTTGTGAAAGTAGATACTCTATGACCTACATGTGTCACATCGGCCTTTTGATGCACTTCAAATCTTGCAAACTAATGATTTTTCCATATTTTCTATTAATGAGCCTAGCCAAGATGTCTAGGAGTGTTCAGAAAGCTTCAGAAAACTAGGTAGGCTACAACTTGTGTCATTAGGGGTTAATAAATATTTTAATTAGTGAGGAATTGAAGAATCAAGGTTCTACCTAGGATAAATTTGTCAAATTATATTAGAGTGGAGACATTAGGAGTGTCGTCGATATCAAGAATAAGTAGGGAGATAAGCATGGAAAGGTTAATGACTCGAAGGGTATTGAACTTCAGAACAAGGAATCAAAACAAGGAGTGAAGCCCAAAAAATATAAAATATCTAGAACTTCTCAACCTCGACAAGAAGAACAATAGAAAGAAAAGAGTATGAGCACAAAGAAAGGCATTAACCCTGAGGTTGTGGTGTCAAAATTGTCGAAGGAAATGTAACTAGGTTTGGTCTTCATAAATATACTTTTGATATTTGTACTTATTCAAGAAAAGAAATATTATTTTTATAATATATGTCAATGAGTTTCTTGCTCATTAAAATAGGTCTAGCACATATTAAAGTGCTATAGGTGAGTCAAATAGTCAAAAGAGAATGTTGAAGACCTTAAGGGAATGTTACTATAGGTATACCTAAGTCAAGTCTCCTCCAAAGCAAAGACACCTCCAAAGAAGAAATCTCAGATATATATGTCAAGTCGGCTAGCATTCTTCTAGTCTACCTAAAAGGATAGATAGTCCTATATATATAGAGGTAGTCCACTCCATTATCACGTTAAGAAATCCTCTCTGAAATCACCGAAGAAAAGGGACTAGAAAAGGTGGAAAAGAGTGAATGAAAAGGGTCTCCAAGTGCAGTGAGGAAGAATCGTACACAAACCAGTTTAAGAGGTTTTTTCTATGGAAGCTCTAGTCACACATGCGAGGAAGCAGATGGTTGTCCTTGTGGTTATGATAGCAACAACTCACAATCATATATCTCTATTTTTTGGGGGCTAAATCTAGGATTACAAGGCCTCCTACTCAATCATATAAGAAGGGTACTCAAGTGAAGGAGAGAAGGGTATACAACATTAAGTAAGCCTCCCACATGTATAAGAACATGGGGCTCCTGTATAGTCACTTCAGTCTACACCTACATCTCAAGAAGGTTTTGATTTGAAGGAAGGTGTATACATAAGTGAAGGATATCTCTAAGTATAGAAGAGAAGGATCCCATCTAGAGCAAGTGCAACAAGGTGTACCAATAGTTAAAAGAAGAATGAAGTCCTAGAAGAAGGAGGACAAAGTGTCGGGGAAAAAAGTGCCGAAAGAAGGAAGTGTCGGGGAATAAAGTGCAGAAAGGAGAAAGGGCTTGACCTGTTCTTGGAGGAAATTCTAGTCAAGGGTCTATGGTTTGGAATTGATCAATAATAAGCTTCAATAAGAGAAATTTACCGAAGGTTTTTCCTCTCAAGAGAAGAGAGGTTTTGGCCCTGACAGAGAGCCAATATTTTCTGTTCATATTCTTATGCTTTTGGTGGCAGTTTGGTGAAGTACACACACATGCATTAATAAGAATAAGAAGAATATTAAGCTAACAAGAAAAATGAAAAGACTCCACAAATTGTTATCATGTCAAGAAAAATCACACTACACCTAATTTCCCTTGATTTTTCAACATGGTATTGGAGCTAAGGTGACACATCAAGGAAATGGCATCTCAAGAACACTCATCAAGGAAGGAAATCTACAAAATTTGAAGCATCAAGCCAAGAATTATCAATCAGTTCAAGGACAAGTGTGGACCAATGAAAACACATGCTTTGGTCAGTGATATTTACTTTTTAAATTTTATTAATGATTATATTCAAAAAACTTGGGTTTATCTTCTAAGAGAAAAGTATGAATCTTATACTATATTCAAAAGGTTTAAAGCTTTGGTTGAAAGAGAAATTATAAAATATGTTAAAGTTTCAAGATCATATAGATGTGGTGAATATATTCTAGATGATTTCATGGAGCTTTGTTAGTATCATAGAATCAAGAGACCATTTACTGCATGTTATACTCCATAACAAAAATGGGTGGCTAAAAGGAAAAATCAAACCATTATGAATATGGCTCAAATAAATCTAACAGAGAAGTATTTACCACATGAATATTGAGGAGAAGAAGTTATTTGTTTAGTTTATATCCTCAACAAGTGTTTGACTAAGAGTGTGAAGGAATGAGTTCTTAAAGAAATAGGGAGTGGTAAGAGTTGCAATATATCTTATTGGAGGATTTTCATGTGTCTAGCCTATGCACTTGTACCTAAAGAGATGAGAAGTTGGATGAAAACAATGAGAAGTGTATCTTTACTTAATATAGTGACGAGTATAATGGATATAGAACCTATACCCATTATGAAGAAGTATATTATTGGTAGGGATGTTGATTCAAGGAAGAAGAGGCTTGGGATGCAAGCATATATAAATCTATTGTAGAGGGAATTGTATTCTCTCATTGAGATGATGATGGAGATGAGAAGGATGTACATGCTATAATGTTGACTCCATATGCATATACACTTGTTGCAAGTACTTCAACAAGGAAGTCAGCAATAGTTAGCCCACATAAAGGGAATTCTTTGGTAATGAATGGGCCTCAAAACAAAAAATGGACTAACAAAATTATCTTTAAAAGAATCGATATGGTTCAAGATAATGATGTCATCAGCAAGGGAAAATATTTTGAAGGGAAAAGAAGAAAACCATTTTATTATTGTATTTATCACTTATCTCTTTATATATTTACTCAAATGTCAAGTGTATACACTTGTTGGATGTAGAATTAAATTCCACATCCAATGAGTATCCACTTTGGATATTTCTAAGTAGACCCATATAAAAAAAAACCATGAAAAAATTGTGTTTTGTTGTGGGTCTTCTCATAAGTATGTTTAGTGGGTACTCATTAGATGTGGAATTTAAATCCACATACAATGGGTGTCTACAATTGGAATTTGAGTAAAACTTCATAGAGATAAGCCAAAATTACAATATAAAAAATTTTTTCCTTTTTTTTCTTTAGAAATTCATAGATCTTATTTTATTATTTTAACTATTATTTTATTATTTTCATCATGAGGCCCATTTCACACCTAAAAATTCCCCTAATGTTAAAGTTTAGAATGCCCAGAACTTAAGAACATGGTGGGCCATAAGGTTATGAAGTACAAAAAACTATGGGATCAGGGGTAAGTAATAAATCAAATCTTACATTAGCTACATTAAAATATAAATTTAAAGGTTAGAAGACTAGAATATTAAGAGAAATATATGAGAATAATGATGAAATAGATCAAGTTTCAAAATTTTCATTAATTGCGTATGATTGCGTAAATTTTGAATAAGTTATTAAAGAATAATTTTGGGTAATGGTTGTGGATGAAGAGATTGATGTCATAGAAATAAATATTATTTGGGATCTTGTAGATGTACATAAATGAAAAAATAGTATAGATGTTAAGTAAATTTACAAGAGCAAGTTGAATGCTAAAGGTGAAGTTGAGAAACAAAAATCAAGACTAGTAGCTCAAGGGTTCAATCAACAACCTGACATTGATTATAATGATTTTTTTTCATCTATGGCTAGAGTTGATATAGTAATGATGGCATTAGCTATTAGAGAAAAAAATAGATGGAAAATGTATTAGAGAGACGTGAAGTCTGCAGTTTTTTTTTTTTAGAAGAAAAGTTTTATGTGAAACTAGCTTGAGGATATGAAATTGATAGACAAGAAGATAATGTCTATAGGTTAAATAAAGTATTATATGGATTGAAACAAGCACCCCAAATATGGTATAATATGATTAATAAATATTTAAATAATAACGGATCCAATAGAAATCCAAGTGAGCCAACTGTATATACAAAGATAAATTAGGGAGGTAAAATTTTGATAGTTTGCTTGTATATTGATGATTTTATTTTCAGTGGAGATATTTCAATAGATGATTTTAAGCAATGACGAAAAAATATTTTAATATGACTAATTTATGGATGATGAAATATTTTCTTGGTATTGAAATAGCTCAATCTAAAGTTGGTATTTTTATTTGTCAACCTAAGTATGAAAAAGATATATTGAACAGGTTGATGATGGTGAATTGTAATCAAGTTATAATGCGATTACTACAAACTCAATAAGAAGGATGACAAGTTAAGTGTTGATATGTCCTTGTACAAGAAGTTGGTTGGAAGTATCATATATTTGGTTGTAACAAGGGTTGAAATAATGTCTCTTGTAAGTTTAATTTCTTGATTTATGGAATCTCTAAAGAGTACCTATTGGAAAGTTGTAAAAAGGATCTTAAGGTATATTGTTGGATTTTTTTTTATGGTATCTTGTATACATCACATCTAGGTTTTAGATTGACTAGATATACATAAAGTGATTTTGTAGGAAATATTGATTACAAGAACAACCTGTCAAGTTATATGTTCAGTTTTAGATCGAGTGTAGTATCATCGGCATCAAATAAGTGGTCCATTGTGACTTTACCATTTTATAAGGCAAAGTATGTTGTTGCAACAACAATAGCTTGTAAAACTTTATGGGTGAGAAGAAAGTTAACTGAGATTTTGCATGGGTAAGAAGAACCAACTCGATTTTTTTGTGAAAACAAATTTTCCATTGCATTATCAAGAAACCATGTTTTCCATAAAATAAGTAAGTATATTGATATAAGGAATCATTTCATTTAAGAATTAGTAAACACTAATGAAATTTGTATGGAATTTTGTAGATCAGAAGACTAATTTGCATATATGCTTACAAAACCTTGGAAAATGAGTTATTTCAAATTCATGGGAAAAATATAGGTGTGTGTATGGTGTAACTACTTTTTTGATGTAACAACAAACCTTTTGGTTGAAACAATTAAGGGGGAGAATGTCAGTAACAATAATTATTTCATCAGTGGCTAAAATAATGAATATTTGCCTCAGTCTCATCTTATTGAAACCTGAAGGGGTAACATGGAAATGTGAAGAGCTACCACCTCCTCAGCTAGTTGAAATTTGAACGAGAAACGCCGCCATAGAATTTATTTCAACCTTTTCCTTTTACCTAATTGAGATTTTAAGATTTATCAATGAAAGGGTTATTAATTTTTTCAAGTCTAATTAATGAACTGAAAGTTATGTATAAATATGGATGAGTGTAACAAAAGGAAGAACACATAGTAGTGGAATAAAAATAATGTATTTTTGTTTTGTTGTAGGTCATAGTTGCTGCAACTTAGCTATAACTATACATTGTTGCAACTTTCTTCATTTTCTGACTTTGTAACTCTATTCATTATATGTTGTTGCAACTCCATTGATTGTAGCTATTATTGGTTTTGAAATTCTGTTAGCTATATTTTTTATTATTGTTGCAACTGTGTTGGTTGTAGTTGTAAATATGTTGTAGCTTGTTGATGTGAACAAAGTATTGTATCTTTTGTAGAGTGTTATCACCCAAGAAATTATCACCTAGCCATTTTCTTCTAGTTGATCAAAATACACCATGTAAGATGGGTTTTTACATATTAAAACCAACTTTCACCTTAGGAAATAATTTGTGAACCATCAATCTTTGAAAAAATATTTATTCATTTAGGTACTCATACAGATATGTTTTTAGTACTATGAAGTCATGCACACATTTTTAGTGCTGCATACAGTTTTGAATTTTATTTTTTCATGGTTGGAAACCTATTTGCACGAATATAAGTTCAGAGTCATAAGAGTGGTCGTTTGTGTTGCAAATACATGAAAACTTAATTTTTTTTTTTTACACACAGACCACACACACACACAACACACCATATATTATATATATATATATATATTATATAGATATATATATAATATATATATATATATATATATATATATTATATATATATATATTGTTTGTTTTTTTCTATAAAGTAAAACAAACAATCCTATTGAACTATATACACACTATCGGTCATCATGTAGATTATAATATATATATATATTATATAGATATAATGCTAAGATCCTATTGGGTTGTTCTACTAGAAAGCCTTATAATTCCAAGGATATAATGAATCTCATTATTTAAAAAGAAATATATAAAATTAAGAACATAAATTTTGAAAAAGTAGCTTTATTAAGAACACTCTATTCTCTACATCTCAAGAAGTTTTTGGATAAATATTTCATCATTTAGTTGCTTAAATGTTATATATTATTGTCTACATGAAAAATAGCATATGAACGATATGAGAACTCGAAATTCAAATAGTACACACATTTTTAGTGCTACACACATTTTTGAAATTTTAGTGCTACACACTTTTTTTAGTGTTGCATATTTATTTTGAAATTTTAGTGCTACATACGTTTTTTTAGTACTACATACTTCCTTTTGAATTTTTAATGCTACACACTTTATTTTTGAATTTTTATTGCTACGCAATTTTTAAAATTTTAAATACATGCAAACAAATTTTTTTGAAAAAAGATTTGGATAAAGATTTATACATTTAGTTACTCATATGTACATGCATTTTTTGTGCTATGAAGTCATGCACACATTTTATTGCTACACACTTTTTTGAATTTTAATTTTTCATGGATGGAATCCTATGTGCATGATGACTTGTGATTCAGATTTAAGAAGGACCAAACATAAATGAATATTTAAATAGAAGCACAGAGATATAACAAAAAATTGACTTTGATTAACTAATAACAAATGTTGAAAATTGTTTACATGCAAAATAGAAATGAACTAGCTTGGGTGATGGTAGCTTATCTCTAAGAAGAGATGTGATAGCTAAATTTCTTCTAGACAATGTCACAATAAGGGTCAAAGTCCTTTTTATTATCGAAAAACAATAAAAAATTATAAACATCCAAAAATCTAATTGTAGGAGATGAAACACCAAAAGTTTGTTGCCACTGCCGGGGTTCGCTGGGATCCTAACATCTTGGGATTGTAACTTTGGCATACAATCTTCATTTGGCATGCACGATACCTCCATAGAAATATCTATCTAAGGACAACAAATGTCAACTACAAATGCGTGCCAATGTATTCTTGTTTTTCCGTTTGTCAAAAAAATGTCATTTAGGGCCTCGAAATGGATTTGGAAGTTTAGGATCCGAAAAGCTACCAAAAATAGAAAACAATGGTGGAAAATAGCAAAATCGAAGGGAAATAGTGTTAGGCCCAAGTGGAATAGGCATGTGGCCACCAATATACACCTAGATAAACATGGTTGCTTAGAATATAGGTTTTAAATCATAAAAGTGGTGGTTTGAGATGCAAATACATGGAAACACCAATTTTTCAAAAATTGTGTATATCTTTATCATTTTCTAATTTTTATATAAAGTAGAAAAATATGTTATCTATAAAACTAGATACACATATTGAGTCATTCGTCTAGATTATGTATATATATAAGACTCTTTTAGGTTGTGTTGATGATGGCCTTATAATTTGAAGGATATAATGACTTTCATTATTTAAAAAGAAATATATAAAATTAAGAACGCAATTTTTGAAAAATTAGCTTGATCAAGAAAACTTTATTCTCTACAACTCCTGATGTTTTTGGATAAAGATTTTTTCATTTAATTACTCAAAGGTCTTATTAATGGAAACATATACATTATGTTTTTCATGAAAAGTAGCATACCAATAAAGTGAAAACTCAAAATTCAAATTGTGTACACATTTTTAGTGCTACACACTTTTTTTTAGAGCTACATATTTTTTAGTAGTACACACCTTTTTTTAGTGCTATACACTTTAAGGTTGTACTAATGAAAACATATACATTATTTTTTGCATGAAAAATAGCATACCAATGAAATGAGAACTCAAAATTCAATTTGTGTACACATTTTTTTAGTGCTACACATTTTTTCTTAGTGAATTTTTAGTGCTACACACTTTTTAGTGGTACACAGTTTCTTTTTGTGCCACACACTTTATTTGAAATTTTAGTTCTACACACGTTTTGAATTTCTAGTGTTGCACACTTGTTTGAAATTTAAATACATGCAAACATTATTTTTTGAAAAAATATTTGGATGAATATTTCATGATTTAGTTACTCATGTACATATATTTTTAGTGCTATGAAGTCATGCATACATTTTTATTGCTACACACTTTTTTGAATTTTAATATTTCATAGCTAGAGTCCTATGTGCATGATGACTAGGTTGCTTCAAATATAGCTTTGGGATCATAAAAACAGTGGTTTGGGTTGCAAATAAATGCAATCACTTTTTGAAAGAAAAAAGCATATATATATATCATTGTCTTTGACTCTATTTTTCTACAAAGTAGATAAACCCATTATTTATGAAACTATATACAAATATCGAGTAATTCATGTAGATTATGTGTGTGTAATGCTAAGACACTTTTAGGTTGCACTAATGAATGCCTTATAATTTCAAGGATATAATGGCGTTCATGATTTAAAAAGAAATTTGAGTTGCAAATACATTCAAACATCAATTTTTGAAAAAATATTTGGATAAATATTTCGTCATGTGCATACAATGTCAATGCTATGAAGTCATGCACACATTCATAATGCTACACACTTTTCTGGATTTTATTTTTTCATGGTTTGAATCCTATGTGTACGTAGATTTGGCTACTTTGAATATAGTTTTGCGATCATAAATATGGTGGTTTGGGTTGCAAATACATGCAAACATCAATTTTTGAAAAAAATGTGTGTGTCTATATATATATCACTATCTTTGACTTTATTTTTCTACAAAGTAGACAAATCCATTATCTATGAAACTACATACACACATCGATTCATACACACACACACACACACACACACATATAAACATACATACATACATATATATATAATGCTAAGACCCTTTTAGTTTGTGACAATGGAAGGCCTTATAATTTCAAAGACATAACGAATTTCCTTATTTAAAGAGAAATATATAAAATTAAGAACATAAATTTTGAAATAATAGCTTGATCGAGAACACTCTATTATCTACAACTCTACAAGTTTTTGGATAATTTTTTTTTCAATTTGTTACTCAAATGTTGTATTAATAGAAACACATATATTATGTTTTGCATGAAAAACAACATACCAATGATATGATAACTCTAAATTCAATTAGTTAGACACAATTTCTATAAATAAAAATCATATATCTTAGTTGGCTATGTAGAGTTCTAGTCTTTATGAAAATTAACCTATTCATATTTGTTATGAGGCTTTTGAGTCCTAGTTGGTTTGATAGATTCTCTCCAACTAGCTAGCTTCCTAAATTAGTGTTTGGTTGAGATATTTCCTCAAAAAATGATTGTATGTATAAGGTAGTTAGTTTTCCTACCTTGAGACAAAATTCCTTCCCTCTCTCCTCCTTTCTCTTTGTATTTATTTTTCTCAGATACCTATATTTATCTACTTCCCTCTATAATTTTCTCTCTCTCTCCCTCAAGATTTCAACGTCTCCCTCCCACCACTTTATCTCCCTTTGTCTACCTCACCCTATGGTCTTTGTCTCTCTCTTGCTCCATCTTTATCTATTTCTCCCTTCCTTTATCATTCTCTATCTCTCTTTCTCACCCACCCACTCTTGATCGTTCCATATCCACCTCTCTCTCTAGCCCCCTCTATTCATCAGCTTCAAACTATGTTTCTAGCTCCCTTCCATCCTCCTTTCTCCTCTGTCCTTCTCTCCTCCTCTCTTTCTCTTTATCTATCTTTCTTCCCCAAAAGTCTCTCTTTATACACACACACACACACACACAGATATATATATTTGTCTATGTCTCCCTCTCTCTATCTCTCTCTCTCCATATCTACTTGTATTTCTCTGCCCCCTCTTCCTCTCACTCTATATATCTTTCCCCTTCACCTCCTTATTTCTCTCTCACTCCCCCTTATGCCCCAATCTCTCCCCATATCACTATCCTTCTCTGTTTTCTTCCTTCTTTCCTCCTCTCTTCCTCACTTGATTACTCTCTATCTCTCTCTCCCCCCACCTCCCTTCCTCAATTGATTACTCTCTCTCTTCTTTCCTCTCTCTCCCTTTCTCTCCCCTATCCACCTCTCTCTCTCTCTCTCTCTCTCTATCTCTGTCTCTCCAATTATATTTTTTCCTCCCTTCCTCTCTTCTTCTCTCCCTCCATTTGTAACTACAAAACCACCCTTTCATACTTCCTCTCTCTCTATCCTTGCCTTTCCCCATTAATCCCTCTATCATAACAACCTCTTTTCAACTTTATATCTCTCTCTCTCTCTATTTCTCTCCTCCCTTCTTGTCCCCCTCATTGCAATTCCTATCACTTTCTCCTTCTCTCTAATCCCCCTCTCTGCCTCACCCCATCTCCTCTCTCTCTCTTTGTGCCCTCTCTATTCCTCTCCTTTTATCATTCTCCATCTCTTCCTCACTAGCTTTCTATATCCCTCACTCACTCCCCTTCTCTTAATCTCTTCCCCCCTTACCCACACCATTTCTATATTCCTTTCACTCCCTCTCTTCCACCCTCGACTCTCTCCTTCTCCCCCACCTGCCCCCCCTCTCACTCACTCACTCACACTTTCTCCTACCTCTCCATTTTTCTCTCTCTTTTTCTCTCTCTCTGAGTCCCTCCTTCATAATGACCCCACTCCAACTTTATCTCTCTCTTCCTGTCTATATCAACCACAATTATCTCCCTTCCTATCCCTTCCCCACCCTCTTTCCTTATTTATCTCACTCACTCTCTCCCCTCACTCACCAACTCATTCTTACCAACCTCCCACTCTCTCTCTTTGTCCCTTTGCCCGTTTATCCCTCCCTCTCTCACTGCCCCCCTCCCTATCATAACAACCCCTCCCCAATAGTTTCTCATGTGTTAAGTCATTAGCTATAGGAGTGTGTATGAATTCCTTGCACTAGTACTACAAATGTTTTTAGTGATAGGAACACACATCCATCTTTTTGCTAGAATCGTGCATACATTTTTTATTGCTATGAAGTCTCACACACATTTTTAGTGCTACACACTTTTTTGAAATTTAATTTTTCATGGTTGGAATCCTATGTGCATAGCAACTTGGTTGCTTCGAATATAGTATTGGGACCATAAAAGCCGTGGTTTGTGTTGCAAAATGCATACAAATATTAATTTTAAAAAAATATATTAATGTATATTGCTAACTTTGAACTTGTTTTCTATAAAGTAGGCAAATCCATTATCTAGGATGCTACATACACATATCGAGTCATCCTTATATATATAAGAATTACCTTACAATTATTACATAAGAGAGACAGACAAGGAACGGAATAACTGTACAGTATATAACGAAGATCTAAAGATCATCTTCCTCAAAACTGTAATTTACTATTTTTATCGGAAAGGTAAGAAAGTTCCATCTCTCATAAAATATTAAAAATATTTTAAACTTTAACCATTTATTCTGACCTTGCCGAAATTGTCAATACCTTTACTGTCCAAAAGGATTCCTTAGAGAAATCAAGTATGCAAAATCGCATCGAAATGAAAGATCCCATTTATTTGGAATTTTCATTAGAAATTGTAATATAAATAGGCCAGGCACGACAGGGAAATGCTATATAGTTACAATAGGAAGCAAGTGCTAATGGCTCTTGTTTCTGTAACGCCGTTGATTTCGAGATCAGGTGTCCACAGATTGCTGATCAGCTCCAAGAATGATCGTTTGCCTCTGTCAACAACTTTCAAGTGCTGGAATGCTAATGCCAAAGAAATCCGTCACGCCAATAATCACAAGCATGAGCACTCAAAGACGCACAGGCAATCATCATTCCAACGTCTGGGACGATGACGTTATACATTCTCTGTCAACGTCATACGCGGTTTTTATCTTAATCTCATTATATATTTTCTACATATTGCCTTGTGTTCCTTTAGAATTAATGTATTAAGCACTGCAATTTCACATGTTAAAATCCATCATTCATCAATCTCTGCAAGATAACTTTGTATTTCATTGAAATACGCCGTGACCAGGCACCTACATATCGTGAAAGAAGAGAAACGCTCGTTGAAGATATCAAACACCGATTTTTGAATGACATGAAAGATAGCTGCAGTGATGCCGCTGATGATTTAATCCGACGTCTTCAGATGGTGGATATTATCGAATGTTTGTGAATTGATAGACATTTTCAGCCTGAAATAAAAGAAGCTATCGATTACGTTTACAGGTTAAGCATTACACACGAATTTGATTTTCCATTTGTAGGATTCAGTGATTGTATGCACTTCTAGATGATAGATACTCATTCATTGATCTCTAAAACCTCATTCATTGATGATTAGCAGATATTGGAACGAAACGGGCATCGCCCTCGGATCAAGAAATTCCGGCATTAAAGATCTCAACTCCACAGCGTTGGGATTTCGGGCACTCAGAATGCATCGATATAATGTCTCTTCGGGTCAGAGAGACTAAAATATACCCTTGATGTCGTTTGACAGTTAAATAAGTGAGCTGAGATAACTTTAACAAATATATTTGATACTTATAGAATGTCATGCACTGATCAAACAGACGTTTTAGAGAATTTCAAAGATGAAAACGGGCAATTCTTCTGTAGTTCCAGTGGTGAAGAAGGAAATGCTGATAAAGAAGTGAGAAGCATGCTGTCATTATTCCGAGCTTCAAACATTTCGTTTCCCGGCGAAAAAGTGATGGAGGAGGCAAAGACATTCACAACACAGTATCTAACCCAAGTTTTAACAGGACACACTATAGCTGACGTCGATCAAAGCCTCCAGAGAGAGGTAAGTTGCAAACACCTTTTTTAACTTCTGGTATGGTATGCAAACTCTTCGCATCTGGAAATTATTTATTTATTTTGTATGTTTTACCCTCCTAACATTGGCAGAAGTCTGATTTGATTACTGTTTTCCAGGTGAAATATGCATTGGAATTTCCATGGCATTGCAGTGTGCCTAGGTGGGAGGCTAGGAACTTTATCGAAATATATGAACAAAACTATTCATGGCTCAAGTAATAACCTTGTCCATAAGATTTGATCAGTTTCAATGAATCCTGAATTTCAACAAGTGTTTTCCATACACTAATATATGTTCACCATGTATTCTTTCAGGTCTAGTATCAACCAGAAAATTTTAGAGCTGGCAAAATTGGACTTCAATATTCTGCAATGTACACATAAGAAGGAAATGCAACTTATCTCGAGGTGCACTGGCCTTTGACATTATGATAGGATAGAGTAGATTATGTATCTGATCATTATGCTCGCTTGTCAATTTAGTGACATGACCTTTGCAATATATAGGTGGTGGTCAGAGTCATATCTGCCGCAGCTGGATTTCTATAGGAAACGTCACGTGGAATTTTACTTTTGGGCGGTTCTAGGCACATTCGAGCCCGAATTTCGTAACAGCAGAATCGCGTTCACAAAACTTTCAACCCTGATGACGGTTATAGATGACCTATATGATACTCACGGAACATGGGACGAAATCAAAATCTTCACTGAGGGAGTGAGAAGGTCAAGTCAAGTTCAAATTATAGCGACTATTATGTAGAAATTGGCGCGATCCATTAAATATTTTTAGTTCTGCACGAGTGACTTTCTGGGATAGCCTATTGTTGAAATGTAATTTCAACTGCGCTCTAGCAATGATCGAATTCAACGATCAGCATCTTCAGCGATCAGCCGATATCGGATCGGCGAATTAGCAGCTAAAAATTTTGTTATTGCCGATGGGCCGGACCCGACGATGGAGTCAACTCCTTTTGATAAATTATCGGGTCCACAAATATTTCGGAGGTATCGGGCCATATGTGTTATCGGGATTTCGGTATCGGGGAAAACCATCGGTGCACACAAGTTGTGTCATGAGATGAAGTCCCGACCCGATATCCTGGACCCGATGGGTAATCAACATTTTGGTTCATAATATTTCGGGTCCGAGCATTTTGGATAATGTTGATGTGAAAGCCTGGGAAATGATTTTGACGTGAAGTGAAAGTCTTCTTACCGCCGTTTATCTCAGTAAACAGTAAATGCTATTTACTGTGGTTGGTAAGTTTTTGGTGAAGTTTTAATTCTTCCTGAGCGGGAGTATGGGCATAGAAAAATATCAGTGAAATCATTTAATTTTTACTGTCTTCCTTTTACAGAAGCATGGCGATGTAAGTTCTCTCTCTGGTAGTCATATATTAATGTAATTTTTGGTAAATGCATTAGTAAGGGGAATGGTAGGCACAGCAGTGCGCAAGCAATGTTTTATGAATATGCATCTTGGAGTCACGCAGCAGCGTGAATAAAAACTCCTGTGTAAATTTTTTTTGGTGAAATGCAAGCGGTGAATCCCTCTGTGAGAGAGGAAGTTTATAATTTGTAAATGCATCTCTTTTAATATAAATCCTTGGTGTATAAACTGTCCTCTGTGCTCAGAATTTTTTTTATGCTTCCGCTGTGTTAAAAAGACTCTGGGAAAAACAGAGCATTGTCTCTGTGTATGAAATTTTTACTGTTGTTTTTGGGATTTTCCCAGAAAAATCCCCAACAGTGGTATCAGAGCCAGGTTAGGCTCTTTGAAGACATCAAAGAAGCTGTAGGAAGGATTTTGTTGCAGTAACTTCTCCAGCAGAGTGAAGACTCAGCAAAAGAATCTAGTTATCTCTCAGACCAGTTTTTTGTGTTACTACTGAAAGAACAGTCAGTATTTTAAATACACAGTCAAGGATTTAAAGGCATAGCTGAGAATGCAAGGTATGGCTAGCACAAGCACTAGTATGGGTTTGTTTAACCCTCAATTCCCACAGTTTAATGGGACAAACTATGACTATTGGGCAATAACTATGAAAGCCCTGTTTTCCTGTCAAGATTTATGGGAACTTGTTGAAGATGGTTATGATGAACCAGCAAATGAGACAGAGTTTAACAGATTAACTCAGGGAGAGAAAGACCTATTGAAGAGCAATAGGAAGAAGGATGCAAAAGCCATTGTATTTTTGTATCAAGCATTAGACAAGAGTGTGTTTCCAAGGATAGCAGGAGCTAAGACATCCAAGGAAGCATGGGAAACTCTCAAGACAGCCT
>APFE031519870.1:0-25141 GCA_000404065.3 Pinus taeda | reverse complement strand
GTTTCATCCATGGTGGGATGTGGTTGGTTTCTTTATAGTGGAGCATCATTCCACATGATTGGCGATAAGAGTTTGTTCAATACCTTGGAGGAGAAAGAGCTCCAAATACTCATAGTGATGTGTAATGATGAAAAGTATAGTGTACCAGGAGTAGGCACAGTTGTTTTTCATAGGAAGCATGGAGTTCACATTACCTTGACAGATGTGAAGTATGTGCCAAGACTGAGGAAAAACTTGGTGTTGATCACAACGCTGGAAGACAAAGGCTATGATGTATTCTTCAGTAAGGGAAAGGTTTTCCTTACACATGTCACCACAAGATAGGTGAAGCAGATCAGTTCGTGAGTCAAGAACCTGTATTCTCTTGAGGTTCAAGATGCATGCAAAGCCTTGAGGAGCAAGGTGATTGATGGAGACTTGGTGGTTGAGAAGGAGAGTAAATTACCTCTCAACATGCAGCACCAGAAGAAGTCTCAGACAATTATGGAGGAGCCACAATGGATGAAGCAGCTTCAGAAGGTTCTGGAGCAGCCACTACTAGGGAAGCCGAGAGGAGATCAATTATAGACATATACTCATGTAGAGACCTCCAGTAGGGGGAAATTTTGAGCAAAGTGGGTAGAGGGATCACATGCATCCATACCTTCAGGTAGGAGGTGGGGCGATGTGGAGTGATAGTCCCAAGAATGATGGAATAGGGGCAGGGTCATTGAGGTACCCAACCTCTTTGATTAGACCTTACTACGAGAGTCTCGATGAGGAGTAGCAGGACTAGCTGAGTGGGTAGAGACATATGTGTATGGAGCGGCAGAGAGAGCTACAGTGTAGGAGTCCCAAGATTGTGCAAAGCTAGCATGCTATAATAATGTGAGAGGCACAAAAGTGTTTCACCGGTGCGGGATGGTGCAGAGAGGTGCGCAATGGTGCAAGATGCATGGAGTGTTGCAACATCTCATAGGTCACAGAGGGAGCACTTGTCAGTGGCAGAGGAAGCTTTAGCATCAGAGGATGTTTCTAGCCCAACAGGGAGGTCAGTGGGGATATTTTTTTTTTTTTGTTTCTAGAGTTGCTAGAGCAACGACACTTGGGAGAAATGTTGCATTCAGAACATTCAAAAGGTTTAAGATCAAGTTCGAGTTGAATGCCTTTCTCGTTGAGAGGGAGTGTTGAAAATAACAATAAGAAATGCTAAAAATAGAAGTGCTAAAAACAATATTGCTATAAATAGCAGTTCGGGTACCAATGTTGAGCATATTGATAAGGAATGAAAAAATGGAAGTGCTAAAAATAACATTGCTATAAATAGAATTTCAAGATGAATTCGTATTTTAGTTAGTCCATGAACTAAAATAGAGAAGTAAAATTCGAATTGGATTTTAGTAGCTCTTTGTAAAATAATTAATTAATCCACCATGAGTAAATTAGTTGTAGGAAATCAAACATGAAGTCTATGTGAAGACATGCAACAATTTCTCCATTGGTTGAGGAAGTTATCCTTTGATTAAGGAGATCAGGATGAGTTGTACTTTGAGTTGTAATTAGTCATCTGAGTTATCTGAGTTAAGTCCAGCTAGATTAGTTCTAATAGTTTGTAGAATTAATTGTAAGTTCAGTTAGTTAATGCATGCATGCATGTAACTACTGCACTTTAGATAACTGAATATTCTCCCATAAATAACTGATGCATTTCAGTTCAGTCAGAGACCTAGTTGAGATCAGACAAAGGGACAATGTACTATTAGTTGGAGGAATTTGCTTCTAAAGGCAACTCATCCATGTAGAAGGAACTATGTCCTTCAGGTTTGTGCAGTTATTTCTGAGCCAATTGAGCAGTGTGAGGTGGGAATTCACACAAGTGGAAGCATTGGACCCCAAGAAAAACTGTTCAAGGAAATAGGAGGCTTGGAAAGTAGAGGAGAAGGTTTGTGAAAAGCCTTTGACTATCTGTGAGGAGCAAAGGGATTGCAGAGAGAGCTGGATAGCTTGTGAGCTAAAGCTTTGTGTAATCTGGACATATTTCCACTTGTATGATAATACAAAGATTGGGGTTTTAGGCTGAGGCTTTCCCTAGAGTATTCTTCTGTGTTAATGTGTGATTGCTTTCTCATTCTTAGTTATATGTGTTCTATTTGATCTTTCTCATATTCAATTAAGCTTCCACAAAGTTTCTTTTAGAAGTAGATATTCTATTTTGCTTCAGTATATTGCATAATATGTTGATCTACAGTGAGAAATTCTATAGGAATGAGAGAGATCGAGAAGGAGATACACGTTTTAACTATAGTTGTTGTAGTCATCACTTCATCATAATATTGCCTGATAAGAGCTTTTCTAGTTTGGTAAAGAGGCTTGAGAGATTGACTTTTGGAGCATTACCAAGTTTGGTGATTGGTTTTATAACTCTTACGTTGGTTGTCTTACAGTAATGATGCATTAACTCTTAAAGAGATTGAATGAGCACGTAGCCCAATAGAAAAAAATGGGTATATTTCCCTACTTTTTTTTATGAATTCTACATTGTCTGAAAGGAACATATCATATGTCCCACTCTCTTCGAATACCTATTTGAAAATGTCGAGGGACAGACCGTGATATAGTTGGACATTGTTAAGTGAAATTCCTTTGTCATGGTAAAAATAAATTGAATACTTCAAATATGAATTCAATGTGCATTCGAGTTGACTTTAAAGAACATATAATTTTGGAGTTTCCCAAGTGTAATTTATGAAGATGTTTTTAATATCTCTGAGGATGCATATTTCAAAGGAATTAAAATTCAACAAATACTCTCAGTTTGCATAGTGGCATAGTCGTTGAAAGTGTAGTGGCATGACCTATGTTGCAATCTCTAGAAGTAGCTTGGGTTTCATATTTTTTTCAAACTTTGATCTAGAAATGCTTGGTGATTATCAATTTTTTCATTCTATTTTATGTCTCGTGGGATTGAGTTGTTGCCAAAAAAAGAGAGATGAAAAAGCGCAGAAGATAAACCCAATATTTCTACCTAGAACACAATCGGAAAGTGCAAGCATTGGTTTGAATTTTTTTTTAAATAAAGTGTTGAGATTAGATTTGTACATAAAATGCTTAAAGGAAGATCAATTTAAGACTTCTCCTATAATTTTGAACTATTAGTAGATGGGTTAAACTTTGGCTGCCATATGAAGGGTTTATTTGGGTTTGCGTTGTGTCTATTTTCTTGTGCTTATAAGGGCAGGTGTGGAGTTCAGAGAGCCTCCAAAACAGTGTTGACGTATCAGAAAAAATAAACCAAGAAGTCACACCACTGCTTAAAAATAACTAGAACAACTAGATTCATGTGTGAATCGTAATGAGGTCAGTGTAAAATGTGGATAGAGGAAACCAATAATTTTTTAGCTCCATGGTTTTCTTGAAGCTTTGTTTTTTTATTTGGATAAGTTTAAATTATGCAATTTATGAGTATAAAGCTAAGAAAGGAAATGGTGTATGGTGTTGTGGTGAGGAGAGATAATTTGGTATTTTAAAAATTACAAGGTTACAAGTTCAAATGCTTGTGCTTGATAAATTTTTGAAGGAAAAGTTTTGTGAATTAATTTAGGGAGGACAGTTGATTGAAAGAATGAAGTAATTATGTAGATGGTTAAAGATGAAAGTGCATAAATAATTAGATTATTCAATAATTGTGAAAAAAATTGAGTATGAAAAGTAAACCAGATAATTTTGCAAGATAATTTTGTTACTCAATGGAGATTGATTGTCATTGAATATGACCAATAAAAAACATTGGAGATCGATTGTTGCCTTATCTGTTTGTGATATTTTTGATAGAGAGATATTTTTGAGAAGTAAATAATTTTGGTTGCATATTTTATTGGCCCAATTGGTTGAAGAGAGTGATATTAGTGGAAATGAAGTTTTGTATAAGGGCATTTATTCTCAATTTTCTCCCTCAACATTTTGAATATTATAGAAGGTGCTATTTATCTTTTATTTGAATTTGTGTTGTAGATGGGTTCCTTTTCACTTGAACGCATCACCCAGTTAAATCATTGTAAATTTCTTTGTATTGGGTGCATTTTCAGTGGTAGGTGACACCCCTTTTTCAAAGATGATTGCTCAAGAAAATGCCCAAATTCGATTGTTTTCTGTAGTTATTATGCAGTTTAATGTCATCCAGTGTCCATAACAATGTCCAAATCAGAAAGGACATGCTCTTTGACTTCGAAGTATATTTGCAAAATGCGAAAAGAAAAATTGAATTCTTGGAGTTAGAGTCCTAGTTTTCGCGAGAAGAACTATAGAAGGATTATAAACCTATTCTTGTTCAGAATAACAATTTGTTTGACCTTGATAATTAGTCAGAAAATGATCAAAGTAATGCAGTGGTTTTAAAAGAAAATTTGGATGCAAATGAAAGTTCTTATGAGAAGCATCTTATTTCGAAAACTTTCATAGGACCATGGGAAGGTATTAGAAAAAATAAACACAGAACTCATTTGGGTTACGATATGGATATTCTGGATGTATCTTTTCACATTTCAAATATCACTAAACCTATAGAATTCTGAAGTGGTAGATTTCTAGAGGGTGATGTTCTAGAACAAGTTGATAGATGCCAATAGTGTAACATAGTTGGACATGTGAATGATCATGTTTTGATCTTCACCCGTGTGAGTAGTGTGGAAAGTGAAATCATCATGGAAATAGATGTTCGAAAAAGAAGTATACTACAAGAGAGAAAGTAAATTTTAGATGGATTGCTTCTTGGGATTGGATGAAAAAAACCAACAAGATTTACAAGTCATATCGAAGAATATGTTCTAGAGTGATGACCAGCCTTACAGTGACGAAGAGTACTTCTCACCTTGTATCCTATAGGGGGGAATTATTGATGTTTTGCTACATGTTTGAGTTCAAGATGTCAAGTGAGACTAAGTCAGATTTGAGTTTATTGAGCACTTCCATGTTAGGAATTGTTCAAGGAACTAGTGTGATAGTTCTAGACTTTGTGGTCACTTTAAAACCAAATTTTTTATTGTTCTAATAACTGATATGAAGGTTCTGGAGTTGGTTTTGGTTGATACATTGAGTTCTCCCATCTTGGTTTGTGGTTATCCTTAAAAAAACATTCCTTGAGAGACATTTAGCTGTTTATTGAGATGAATTTTTGCACTTTGAGCTCTCGCTTTGGGATTTTGGTATATCCCTTCAGACTAAGGGGGCACTATTAGATAACTAATCCTTTGGATTAACCTTGGGTTAGTTTGGGTAGTTATTGGAGTCTAAGAACTCCTGGGAACTAATTCAAATATTTCATGTGTGTATTAATATGTACACATTCTACATCATTGTTTGACATTGATTAATATACATTTGATTTAGTTTTGAGTCTTGTGTGTCTTACAAGCATGAGCTTGTTGTCGATGAATTGATCATTCCAAAATGGAAATCTTATCATGAGAACTCTAAGAGCTATGATTTCCATCAGCAGTACGTAAGGAATCTAGCAACAAAGGGATGGGATAATACTTGAAGTTGATTACACCATGGAACAATGAGCCCCTGCTCTTTGGTCTCATCTAGAAAACTGTCTGGTAGGAAGTCCAAGACTATTAAGGACACTATGTCCAGATGAAGAACCTAGAGGAAGAAATTTTCGTTGTCCTTGATACCCATCATTATTTCCTCTATTTGAGCTTTAGTTGCACGAATCAGACTCCCAAAGGAAATGTATAAAATCAAACCATTAGGTTTTACATCCAGCCACTAAGAGTAGTCATATTGTGTCCAATTTCTCATTCCAACATTTATGTCATTGGAATGTTAACCATTCATTAAAATCGATGGAAGAAAAGGACAAGCATGCAAAATAGGAGGGTTCAAATTCACTGACTTACTTTCAAGATCGTCACAATAATTACCAAGAACCCAATCTACTTCGTGAATTATTTGAACGGACCTATGCAACACATCAAGAAAGTGCTTCGAGTTTGCATCTGTTTCAGGGATGAATGACAGAAGATCTCTTGTTTTTAAGGTTGCGATACCAAGAATAAAATCAATGGAATTGTTGCCTTCATCATCTCCAAACAAGTCCCATTATTGGGTAATAAAATTAGAAATAAAAATAAACAAGAATGAGATGTGAGTGAAATAATTGCCTACTGATCATTATCAGGTCAGATATATGTTCAAGGTTTTATAAGCATGGTTTCAAGCAAAAAAACTATTTAAAACGAGTAGAAATATTACTAGGTCCTTTGTAGAGAGAGTGACAATGATCATACAACAGATGTAACTGAGAATAGATTGAATAAAGATATGTAGACTGTGTCCAAAATGAAATCGAGGGAATACCTAATCTCTTTGTGACTTTAAATGACTAGGGAAGCCCATTGCAAGTTATGACACATGATATGGTAGGTCCCATTGTGTTGAGATTTTTAAGGGATCATTCGAACTCTCCTGCCATGTTATCCATGGAGCAAACAAAATATCTCAATTTGGCCAACCAATCGAATTCCAGAGGTAATCCATCAGATATTTGAGCAGAGCGAATGTCAAGACCAAGATTACAGGCTTCCTGCTCAATAGGATCGTCTTTTTAGCACTTTGAGCATGATATTTAGTGATATGATGGTGTCTTTGGCACATGGTAACAAATATTACTATAACACCTTTGGAAGATATCTTCTAGGTGAATTTCATCATGGGAGTTATGTGACCTTGTGTTGGGTATGGGAACACAATAGCATGCAAAGGTTCTGGATTATGAGGCATATGTGTTGGATTGTGAGCTATGATGTTTCACGACTACTAGCTAATTAAGGTAGAGGTCCTAGAATATAAGGATTGGGTCGATTTAGTTTAGTAAATCTAGGGAGTCATTTGGCAAAGAGAACTCCAGTGTCTTTAGCCATCTCTTGCTATTCATCGATCCTCTCATCTTTGTTGCACTACCACTTTTATAGACCACTATATGTCACAACATAAGGAATTATTTCTTTTTATAAAAATGAATTCCTATTATATAACGACCTCTGGGTTTTTAACAATACATTGTGACGATATTCGTTCAATTGATGTGCTTGATAGGTATTTTTCCTTGTGCTTAGTATGAAAGTACGAGCATATGTGGCATGTTAATTGAATAACAAAATTAAGATTCTATATGTTGAAAACGTTAAGATACATGAGATGTGCAACGATTTTTGAAGCGCCCAAAAAATAATCTGAAATATACATACATACATATATATATATATATATATATATATATATATATATATATATATTATAATATATATATATATATATATATATATATATATATAATATATATATATATATATATATCTATATATATATATATTTATATATATTTATATATATATATATATTTTGTTTGTGTGGGGAAGGTTGATAAAGTTATTTTTGATTAAATAATAATTTAAGATATATATTATATACATAAATAGTTACATTTTTTTTTCTTGGGTTTAGAGGTTGATTAATATGGAATAGGTTTATTTATGAATTTAAAAAATTTACAATATTAGAATAACCAGTAATAGCTAGTAATACAAAAAAAAAGGAAAATAGTGGCTTCATTTGAATATATCATTCTAATTTAATTCATTCTAATGAATTGGGTTCTAACTTGTCATGATTTGAAGAGACAAGAGTTCAAGGGTGTCGTTATGTGTGTTTTATGCGACAATGTTAAGGAGAACAATTTCCATCTATTTCTTCAGTACCAACATAGCATATGCATTTGGATTCATTTTAAATCTTAGGTAAAGCCACATGATTTATGTAATAATGAATGGATTCCATAATGTTATAAATTTTTTTAAACATTACAAGGAAGAGGGGGGTTTAAGACAATATTTGAGACAATTTCTGGGTAAATTGTCTTAACTTGAGACAAAAATAGAACTTGTCTATTTACTTAACTATTGTCTTTAAGCAAGAGTCTCAAATTATTGTCTTGAAAAGTTGTCTCTATAAATAAAATATATAACACAAGTGTTATTGTCTCTTAGGAAAGAATCTCATTTTTGTCCTTTGGAGACAATAGTTGGATTGATTTTTTGTCTCTTAAATAGTTGGATTAAAGACGTATTGTCTTCATAGAGACAATATGTCTTTGTCTCTATAAAGAAAATATAAAACAATGAATCCACAAAAAAATTTCATCATTGAAATAAATTGATATGAAAAGTATCTAATTAAAAATAAAATACAATATCATTGGTTAATTCATATTAGGGCACAATGGAATCAAACCATCAACCTCTTGCTTAGAAGTAAAATTCTCTTCCATTGAGCTAGCAGCCTTTAACAAACCATGTGAGGAGTTGTGATAAGAATTCTTTAAATTGCATATATAGGCATTGACAGATCACATGTTAAGTTCGTAATGTGTTTGGCTACTCGTCCAATTACAAATCTTAATACCAAAGGTCACAACTAGTTATCATAAAGCTTGGTATACTCATCTCGTATTTTAGTTTCAAATATCATAAGAGATAAAATATTTTTAAGAAACAAAATTATTTGCCAAGAGATTATCTCCTCATCGATCTCATTTTAACTTCATACTAAAAATGAAATTCCAAAGTATTGAATCTCTCAAGATTACAACCGAATTTAATTTTGCATAAAATAGATGATGCGAGAAAGATTTACCTCGAGCACAACTCCAAATGAAAATTTTCCTTCTTAGACATTTGAGTTTATATTCAAGAGTGATTTACATTCCAAAACACATCAATTGGGTGATCGCTAGCTTCCAATTCCTAGCAACTATAGTTATGACCTTTTTTGAAACTCAATGCAATGATCAACTCTAATGTTGAATAAGCATGATCTTAGAACCCTTAAATTCACCATTGATGTTGACTTCCTTCCATGCATACATGTTGGCTTAGTGGGGCTTGAGCTTGGTTCAAAAGTGACTTAGCCAAGCAAATCCCAGTACTACTGGTCCTTTCGGCAACACTCCGCGAAGCACGGAATCAGGTCTCACCCAAAGTAGTATGGGAGGGTGCTATAACTAGGTTTTCACACCCTTAGGATGTCTGATATGAGGTGATTGGTACACATTCAAACCTTCAAAAAAATTGTGCTATGCGCACCAGCAGGCACCCTGTGACCTATGAGACTGCCTTCGTGTAGTTCTAGCCACAGCGCGACCCATGTTATTTACCCAAGTCTTCCTTAATTAGGCATTGTTATCTGATTACTTAGATTATTTTCATATATAAGCATTCATACAAGTATTTATCAATTGCACATACTAAATAATAGATTAAAATTAATGCATAACATCAAAATATGGATTCAAGAACAAGTGCATAAAATAAACTTCTCTTTATTAGCTTTCAATCCTGTTTACAGACTCGACTCCGCCCTATGCACTCAGCTGCATGGGTCCACACACTCAGTTGTGGACTCTTCTAGGCCTTCACGCACTCAACTACAGAGCCTCTTCCTACTACTATGACCCAATACACTTTAGATCTAACTCTAACCTTGAATCATGCCTTCACTATTCTATCTGTTTTACCTTTTTTTACACTTAGAGCCTTGCTCTATTTATACAATCCCATGGTCTATGGATCATGGGTAGGCTGACACAACTTTACATTAAATTACAATATTTTAGGGTGGACAACCCTATGACTCATCCTAGACTTCGTGCTCTGTGCCCATAATTCACGGCGTCTTACAATCTAATTGACCAAAACTTGGGCTTTGAGCCCCAAAAACATGCTGCAGGGGATCCCATGCCCAACAGGCCCACAACAGAATCATCGTGACTTGTCTTGAGTCACTTTGCTTGTGTGGCGATCTTGGCATGGTGTCCCTTTGACTGATCCTGCGTTGCACGGAGGTTTGCAGTGCACTGTTCTATTGTTTGTTGGACTTGTTGTAAGCACATCATCTGTGTCAGACTCATGTCATTTGTTTCGTACTAGTATCTCATGCTTGTGTTTATAGTCTGGCACCCTTGTCCGGCTCGTCAAGTCCTAAAGACTGTGCTTTGATTGGTTAGTTAAATAGCCAACCCATTTGCGTAGGGCTTTAGGTGACTGCTGCTTACTTTTCCTGGGAAGGATTCTTCAATAAGTTTGACTAGCTAGACCGCGCCTCCATCTGTGACCTCTTTTACCACATATGGTCCAAACCAATGCATTCTGAATTTTTCAAGAAATTTTTCAAACTTGCTCTCATACAGTGGCACTAAAATTATTTACCTTGAAGGTGCACAACTTGATATGGCGGTCGTGCCAGGCTTTTTCACGCTACTTTGTACCTAGTAGTGAAATCCAACTAGAAATCGTTCTTCTTCAAGCTCCTCTAATTGCACGAGCCTTTCTTCCAAAGCTTCACAGTTCGTCATGCCTGTGAGTGGTTCTATTCACAAACAAGGGATGATGTATTCCATTGGAATGACTACTTTTGTACCATAGACCAATCAGAATGGTGTCTACCCTGTCAATTTCTTGCATGTTATCGTGTACGCCAATAACACAGCGGGTATGCGCAGGTCTCAGTTGTCTTGCTGCACATCACATACTTTGGCCAATGCAATTTCTAGGATTTTATTGAATGCTTCTACTATTCCATTAGCCTGTAAGTGGTATGGTGTACTTTTCTGGTGATAAACCTAGAACTCTTCTGTGAATGCGCTGATGGTTTCATTGAATAAATGTGTGTTGTGATCGCTCACTAAGATTTTCGGGCAACCAAATCATGTCAACATGTTTTTGAACAATAATTTTACAGTCGTCGCGGCTGTGAAGTCCTTGACCGATTATTCTTCTACCCATCATGTCAGTTACTCCGTCGCGGTGATGACATAATGCACACATGTCTTTCCATGAGGTTTGATCGGTCCCACAAAGTCGATTGCCCATTTCTCAAATGGTTGCAGTGTCATTTGGGGATTTAGTGGCATCTCATCCCTTTTTGATGGTTTTCCAGTCCTTTGACATATGTCGCAGGCCAAACATTGTGCTTTCAAATCTTGGTGCAGAGTTAACCACGATAACCCTGTGCGAAGAATCTTCTATGTAGTCGTGCCCCTACATAGTGTCCTCCTGCAGCTTTACCATGTGCTTCTGCAAGGATCTAACCTCATTCAAATTCATGGACATATCATTGTAATATCTCATTGCTTCCCATTATGTAGAGGTGCCCCATGATGATAGAAATGTTTGTCGTGCGTACCACCAATTCCTTCTTCTGTTGGACTAAGTATTCCTTTGGCATAGTCCCTGTGGTTAAAAAGTGTATTACATCTTTGAAATGGTTATCTGTGATGTACTCTGTGAAGAGTTGTGCATTAGTTAATCCCTCCTACAAATTTGTTGGTTCCTTGCCCGTCTCAATTCGTGACAAGTGATCTGGTGCTACTTTAGGTGACCCGACTTGACTATAACTTCAAAATCATATTCTTGAAATAGTAAAAGCCATCTGCATATGTGTGCCCCCAACACAGGCTTCTTTACTAGGTATTTCAATGTGAAATGGTCACGCATACATTTTGAAATTTCCGCCAAGTAAATAGTGTTGGTATTTTTGGAGCCTGTACATCATTGCCAGCCCTTCACACTTAGTAGTAGAGTATTTCTTTTCAGCATTGGACAATCTTCGACTTGTGAACATGATCGGGTGATCCACGCCTTCCACACCTTCCTATGTTAGTATGACTCCTAACGCAATACATGATGCATCAACATGTACGTGAAATACCACATCCCATTTCGGGAAGACCAAAATTGGTGCGGAGGCCAGTTTCCCCTTTAGGACATCCAAATTCTTCATGCAATCATCATTCCAACAATATGTAACATCTTTTTTCAATAGCTTTTCCATCGGCACAGTTATTTGGGCCTAACTTTTGATGAACTTCTTATAGTATGCAGTGCGTCCCAAGGTAGCACACAATCGTTTAACACTTTGTGGTGCTTCCAAATTGAGGATAACAACAATCTTTGTGGGGTCCACCATCAGTCCTTGTTTGTAGACCACATGACCCAGCAGGTTTCCAAAGGGAATGAGGAAGGTGCACTTTTAAAGGTTCATCGCAATCTGTTGTCAGCAGTAAGTATCCAGCATCAGAGATAAGCTCGCTACATGGTGTTTAACTAATCCAAAGATAGTCCAGTCATCTAGATAGACCTCCAAGAACTTGTGGATGTATTCTTTGAACGCTAGAACCACTATGCGTGAAAATGTTGTTGGCCCGTTCTTCACTCCAAACGGCATAATGGTGTACTGAAAGAAGCCCCATTCTGTTGCGAAGGTTGTTTTGCTCCTATCTTCCTGCATGATCTTGATCTGATGGTACCTTGAGAAGCCATCCGTGAATTAGTAAGCTTCCTGACTGCCAACATTCTCCAGTACCTCATCTGTGAATGGTGTTGGGAATGGATCGTGTACACATGCATCGTTCAAATTATTGAGGTATACGCATATTCTTATTTCACCTTTCTATTTCTTCTCTTGTACCAGCATAGGACTCACTGAGTTAGATTCTTCCACTCGTTCAATAATTTAGGTTGCGAGCATTTTGTCTAATTCATCACAGACCTTTTCTTTATACTTTAGATTCAAGCGATAAGGCTACTGCTTAACTAGCTTCACGTCGGGTTTGATGGTGATCTTCATTTCCCTAAATCACCCATGATCCCTTTTAAGTCCACAGTTTTGGTTGGGAACAGGTCCTGGAATTTGCGGAGTAACTCAATGACCTTATCAACCATGGCATCATCCCAATAGTCCCCAAGCATTGCGTATTTTGGTTCTGCCTCCATTCCAATGTTGACTTGCCTCATTTTTAATAGTGTGGTGATGTTAGGGTCTTCAAGTAATGGTTTGCGAATCTTGCGAGAGCCTTCTATTTCTAAAATGTTAATGTTTCACGAGTCCTCAGCATCCACCTCAACATTCACATTATAACACTCTAGTGCACTACTTAACGGTACCGCCCATTCTGGCTGAAGTACTTCCATTGGCTACTGTGGTTTTTTAAAGATAGTGGCTTTCACTACATGTAGCACGTCATCCACAGTATCTGACCAACAACATTCAAATATGAACGTTAACAAGAATCCCTCATACAAGACATCCCATTCACCCACACCATGGCGTAGCTCTGTCTTCGTATACTAATTCATGGGTATGACGTCTAGGGTATGGTAGAATAGGTGTACCCATTCAGGTAGTGGTTTGAACCCGTAGACCATGGTGCATTTTGTGAGGTGCGTGTGTGGATCATCTCATCCATTGTATTTTTCTTCCAACCATAGTTGTGGTTTCCCATATCGTAGCTGCATCATCCTTCTGTATCCACGCAAGTCCCCAAAATTTCCTTGATGTTTACCACACCATCATGTAGGCGTTGTGCACAGTGCCCACTTCAATGCCTCGAACCACTACTGTTCCGGTACTACACTTTCAAATTTGCCTAGGAATTCATCCACTACTATCAATCCATCATATTTTGTAGTTGTCTTGCCTCTGTTGTCATGCAACACAGTGATCTAATCATCATGTTGCAATTTAGCGTTGTCACTTCGTGTAACCAATTCTGTCATCGCTCTACTTCTTCGTTTAAATCCAAAGTACAGAAGATTTTGCGCTCCCACAAGATCCTCCCATCTATCATTAGATTCACCCAATCCTACTCTCATGCAGTTATCTTGTAAATACAATCAAGATTATCGTCTCTATCATCGTCTCGCATTGGTTCAGTGTAGCGTGCTCCTTTGGCTGGGTCTAGTGGGACTACTACGCGTAGTCACTTCTTCTTGAAGATAATTTTGCGCTTCTTCAAGTTGATGACTCCATTCATATCGATGGCCCAGTTTACTCCTAATAGCACGAGATATGGATTGTTTTCATCGACAATCTCTATTACTTCAAAATCCATCTGCGTGCTCACACCTTCAATATAAACTATTACCCCTTGCAACCTTCCCATGGGAAAAGTATTTTGTTTGTTTGCCATTTGTAATTGAATAGGGGACCATTGTAATACAGGCCTGCCCATGTGTTCCCATGTTTGCTTCGGTAATACATTTGCATCCGAACCTAGATCTAGGATTACATGATTCATTTCACACACCCAATCTATGTAGTCAACCTCATTTCCCTTCTAGTGCGTAATGCATGCTTCCCTAATTTCTTGACTACCTGCAATTCTCTTGACCCCGCGCACATGGTGATTAGTTTTTGTAGTCCTTTAACTACCTTGCTATCGTGCAGTAGTTTCATGCATGTCTCCAGAAAAGTAGTGAGCATTGAAGGATCAATTCCTGGCTCTGGTTGATCCTTACTCCCTAAAGTGGACGCCTTCGTGAAGCTCTTCTTAGCTTCTGTGAATGTCTCCTTCGCACATTCTAAGTCAAACTCAGGTTCCTTTGCAGGAGCCTTGTGAACCCATGTACTTTTCTTTGGTTGTATCCTCGTATCCTCTCCCATGGTCATACCACTTCTAAGCATCATGTTTACATTTGGGTCCTCTTCATGTGGCTCAGACGTCATCATGTATATTTTGAGTTGGGGGGAGCTGTAATACTCCTTTTTCACGCATGCTTGTGATCAACGTAGGATAGTATATTGTCTCATGTCAAAATGAGCACAATATGAACAAGATATCCTTGTTGGGTTGGTACAATCATGGGTATAATTCCCTTGTCCTCTGCAATTGTAACAAATTAATTGTGTGCGGCCCCTTCGTCGTCCCATTCCACCTCATCCTTAACCTCGCCCCTGAAATCTAGCATGCGCCATCCCCGTATCTAGGTCGAGGGCTCACATTTCAGTATGCTTCCTATAGGCAGGGGTCTGATCTATCATTAGCTCGTAAATATGGCAAGTTCACTCATCGTGGCCTATTCACCTACATAAATTAGAAAAACGTTGTTGGGGTGTCTGTGTATACTTCTACAACAAATGATAATTAACTGTCGTGTGTTTCCTTCCTATCTGACATATCACGCAAAATAAAGTGGGTACCGCAATCGGCCTTGCCTATGCCTCTGGTGTCAATGGCATTGTCCCTCCTCCTCCCAAGTATTTCACGAACACTAGATAGTGATCCTTGTCATGGCCCTAGCCTTTTCACTTTATGCACCATACTTCCTTGTGCACCTCTAGCCATGGTGCCCTATCCTACTTCAAATTTTACATTTGCAAACACATATTTTGTAGTTGCACATGGTTTTTTGAAATCCCAACCCAAGGTCTTGTATCAGGATCTCATATAATCTCATTGCCATTTCCAACGGACTTGACCCTACCCATCCCTCCTCCTCCCAAGTAGTTCACGAACACTGGACAATGATCCTTGCCATGGCCTTGGCCTTTGCATTTTATGCACCATACTTCCTCGCGTGCCTCTGGCCACAGTGCCCCATCTTGCTTCAAACTTTTTATCTCCAAACATAGATACCATAGTTGCACGTGGATTTGTTGAACTCCCAACCCAAGGTGTTGTATCGGGGTAAATTTTGTGTTCTTTTAAAATATTCTGTATCACCTACTCAATGTTTTATAAGTCTTCTTCTATGTCCTTCTATAGAGTAAAAAATTAATATCTAATGAGTATTATGGGATATGTGTTACGTGTTGTACTTTTCCTTGGCTTTAGCAATTCGTAGAGTGTCCAAAAAGTTGAACGAATTGTGTTTTATAGAGAAAACATTATTTGAATATATTCAACACTCCCTTGTTCACTTCGATAGCTAATCTAAATGTCAACAACTGGTCCATTCTAGTTTTTTTATGAAGAGAAATTTCATAGAACCCACATATTGGTTTGTGTTTGTGTAGTAAGTTCAGACAATAATTTTGTCAATATTGAATTTCAGTTTTTGTTTGTCATAACATTAGTTAATAAAAAATTATAGAATATAATTGTTGTTATAAGCTTAACTGATCTAGGTGGATGTTGGTGGCCACCCACCTATCCCACTTGGAGCCCCACAACTATCTCTTTTAGTTTTACAGTTTCCTTAATTATAGCACAATTTACTATTTTTGGTAGTTTTTGTGTTGTGGACTTTCAGAGCCATTTTGAGGCCCTAAATGGCGTTTTTTGGAAAAGCTAGAAGCAACAAGAATCTTAGACCAATTTTTCTCTCTCAAAAGTTGTAGTCCTCATATATATCTTTCTAACGAGGTATTGTCCATGTCAAAAAAAGATCTTATGCCAATGTTATGACCCCGAGAAGTTGATGTACCAGTTTACCAAAACATGGCCCATAGTTTGGTGTTTCATCTCCTAGGGTTAGGTTTTTGGATGTTTAGTATTTTCCATTGTTTCTCAAAAATAAATATGCTTTCAAGCCTCATTGTAACACAACTCAAAGGCATGTAGCTGCCACATCTCTTCTCAGAGATAAGGTACCATCGCCTGAGCTAGTTTATTTCCATTTCTCTTTGTAAGCATATTTCAGTGTTTTACATTAATGAACTGAAGTATTATTTCTGTTGCATCTTAGTATTTATGGTTATCTCTGTAATTTATTGCGTTCATATTTAAATCCAGATCGGTGGTATTAGAGTAGGTTATGAATCCATGGGAATGAGGGTTTGATGCATACTTCAGTTTTAAATTTTGCAGCAATATTCAATAAACTTCTCGCATGTGCTACATCCTCAACAAAACATTTTCTTGGGCCAAGCGGTAAGAAATTTTATTTTTTCATTTTTTTGCAAGAATGATTTTTGGCGGTGAGTTTGCAGATTAGATCTGAAATTTTTGGTGCAAACTTTACAAAAAAAAAAAAAGATATCTGGATTCCTTGTGGAAAGATACTCAAATTCAAAAAAAAGTCAGCCAAATCATACTCTAGATGAAGGAAAAATTGTTGATTTAAAATCAACTATGTTACATAAAATTGATTCTATATCTAAGCTCCTTTCGATAACTCACTCAATTTAAAAATAAAATGGGATGAATCAGAGTTCATATGTGGGAGATATCGCTGATTTAAAATCAATTATTTTTTCAAAACTTTTGTGACAGTAGAAAAGTTGTAGTGTGAATCTGAGATTCTAGAGTGTCCACATAAGGATTTAAAAGAAATGGGATGATGAAAAATGGTACTTATGTTTCCATAAATAGGTTATAATAAATATTCTGAGTTGTATTGACTGAGTTATGTCCATTTTAATTCTGGAGCAACATTAAGAGCAGGTTCCCTTTGGAGATGTGTGCTCCCACCCCAGCCTATGTAGTCACCTGCTACTTGATCAACAGCCAACATCTGGTTATGGGTAAACCACACAAAATCATTGTCATCGAATTCCATTTGCTAGGACGTACACTATTAATATCATAGTTGGTCACAAGTGTTACAGGGTATCTCTATCCTTGGAAATTTGTTTGTCATGATTATGGGTCATCCACAAACTCACACTTCATCAAAGTCCATTTGCTAGGCGGTACACAGTTAGTATCACAGTTGGTCACAAGAATTATAGGGTATCTCTATCCTTAGATCTTCATTCATCATGGTTATGGGTCATTCACAAACACGTAGTTCATCGAATTCCATTTGCTAGGCCGCACACTGTCAGTATCACAGTTTCTCACAAGCATTAGAGAGTATCTATATCCTCGGATCTTCGTTCATCATGGTTATGGGTTAATCACATAAAACCCTTCGCTTTAGTGGATCTTCATATTCAACAAAGGCTTCAGAAGAGAGAACTTCATGCAATGGGGACCATTGCTTCTTAAGAATGGAAGAATGATCCAAATAGAAATTGCATCATCCCATGGTATTCATCCACCCATGTTATTCATCCACACATGGAATTTACCGATGGTATTATAAGTGGCATCCACCCATGGTATCTATCCACCTTTGGTATTGTAAGTGGAATTCACCTATGGTATTTGCCCATAGTATTGTGACATCCACCCATGGTATTCATTCACCCATGGAATTGAACCATGGTATTGTAACTGAAAAATAATATAGGTAACAAGTCACATTTTGTGAAAGGACAATTTTGTCGACCACAATGTAGATTATACAGGTATTCTCCATTTTAATAAAAACTTTCTTTATGCTTTTGTTTATTTGGCATTCTCTTCTTTTTCTTCTCGCATTTCAATTTTTCAGATTTTAGGGGCCTCTCCCAAAATCCATTTCTATGTTTTAGATCTTGGGGGTCTCCCTCGAATACTGGATCAGTCGAGAAACATGGCTCATGCTATTTCTCTTGTTGTTGTGGAAGGGAAGGGACCAAGACATGTCAGAGTTTACCAATATTTTTCATACCCTTCACAAAAAGTTGGGTATCAAGGATTCTGAGTACAATTTGGTACTCAAATATCGTAGCTACCTACACAAGTACATCCAAGATGAGATTGATTTCCTGTACATCTCCTCTCTCACCACAACATACCAATACGCTGTCAATATCAAGTAGAAGTTTAAACATAATTATCGATACTTTGGCTTCATGAATTTGAAGCAAGGGAAAGGCTTCCCCAAACTGCAGAACCAAGGACAAAGCCAAGATGGTGTGACCCAAGACAACCTGTCAAAGCCATAAGAAAATAAGAACACCACGAAGTCAAAGAAGTACATAGGAAAGTGGTGTGAGTTCCATAAAATCCCCAATCAGAACACAAATGAATGTTGGACCAAGAAGTCACTCGTGGTCAAGTTGAAGGCTTCAGAGTCATATGCATGTTTCGATCTTGAGTCAGAACCTCACAAGAGGAATGGCTAAGGGAAGAAAATCATTAACATGGAGCCCAACACCATTGTTACCACCCCTAAGATCCATAAGAATAAGCTCAAAGATCCAAAGGAGGGCGAGCATCTTTTCCACTCACAGATGTGGGTGCAGGGTTCACCGCTGCAATTCATTGTTGATAGTGGGGGCCAAAAGAACCTTATTTCAGTAGAGGTCATGAAGTGGTTGATCCTACACACTACACCACACCCACAGCTATACAATATCGGGTGGCTTCATGAAGAACGAAATCTCCGAGTCCGCCAATAGTGCCACTATCCCTATAGCATCAAGCCCTTCACAAATGAGGTATTGTGTGATGTTGCACCTTTGCATGTTTGTGATTTATTATTAGGCCAACCATACTTATGGAAGCGACATGATGTGTATGAGTCAAGGCCTTTCACTGTTATTATTTCTTTGGGTAATTCATTATACACGATATGAAAGTAGCCCCCCTACCACCACCTCTTTGATCTCTGCTAAGAAATGCAGTAAGATCATATCCCATACTAGGAAATTTATTGTCTTTCTAGTTCACTGTCAAAGCAATGGGAAGATCATAGCCACATACATGGGCCTTATGAAGGGTTCCTCCATGGAGAAGAAGCAGGTGGATATATTCATGAAAGAATACAAGAACAACTTCTCTCATCCACAGGGGTACCGCTACATTGTCAGGTCAAGCATTCACTTGATTTGATTCTTGGAGAACCTCCACCCCACAATATGATATATTTCCGCTCCATTATGGAAAATTCCAAGTACAGGTAGTGACATGATCAACATCGGGTGCCACACAAGTTTCAGGTGTGTAGCAAAGTCTGATTTCATTTGCAAAAAGAACACCTTACAAGAGCCCATCAGAAGCTTAGACCACTTTGATATGGTCCTTACACCATTACCAAGGCTATGGGAAACAATGCTTTGAAGCATATAAATCCCCCATTCCTTGGCTTGCACCAAGTGTTCAATGTGGATGACCGTCAACCATGCTTTGCACCATTACTAGACACTTTAGAGATTGCAGAACAATGCACCAGGGACCATGTTCAACATAAGTTTCCCCATCTCATGGAGGCACTCAACGTAGTGGGGGCATTACTTCCTAAGGGAGGAGGAATGATATAGGTGGATGTTGGTGGCCACCCACCTATCCGACTTAGACCCCCACAACTATCCCTCTCATCTTTTCAACTTCCTCAATTGTAGCACAATCTACTATCTTCGACAGTTTTTTAGGTTGTGAACTTTTAGAGCCGTTTTAAGGCCCTAAACAGTGTTTTTTGGCAAAACTAGGAGTAGCATGGGTTGTAGCCTAATGTTTCTCACTCGAAAGTTGTATTCCTCGAATATATATTCCTAATGAGGTATTGTACGAATCAAACATAGATCATATCAAAGTTATGACCCCGGTAAGTTGATGTACCAATTTTCCCAAAATGGGCTTATAGTTTGGCGCTTCATCTCCTAGGGTTAGGTTTTTTGATGTTTAGGGCTTTCCATCATTTTTCAACAATAAATAGGCCTTCGAGCCTCATCGTAACATAGTTCATAAGCAAGTAGCAACCACATCTCTTTTCAGGTATAAGCTACCATCGCCCAAGCTAGTCTTATTTCCATTCTATCTGTAAGCATATTTCAGTATTTCATATTAATGAAATGAAGTGTTATTTCTACTACATCTTTGTATTTATGGTTATATTTAAAATTTGTTTCCAAATGTTTGTGATGTATTATTAGGCCAACTATATTAATGGAAGTGACATGTTGTGTATGAGTCAAGGCCTTGAGCTGTTATTATTTCTTTGTGTAATACAATATATATGATACCAGAGGTAGCCCCACCTACTGACACTTCTTTGATCTTTTCTAAGAAAGGCAATAAGATCATCTCCCAAACTAGGAAATTCATTATTTTCTGGTTCGCTCTCACAGTAAGGGGAAGATCATAGCCACTTCCATGGCCCGTGCTAAGCGTTCCTCCACGTAGCAGAAGTAGGTTGATATGGTCATGAAAGAATACAGGGACATCTTCTCCTCACCCACAGAGGTACTGCTACACTATCAAGTCAAGCATTCATTTGATCTAACTCTCAGAGCACCTTTACACAAGAGGCCGATATATTGCTGCTCCATTTTGGAAAATGCCAAGTACAATTAGCAACATGATGAACATCAGATGCCACACAAGTTTCAAGTGGGCCGAAAAGTCTGGTTGCATTTGCAGAAAGAATGCCTTACGAAAGCCCATCAGAAGCTTAGACTTCTCAAAGATGGTCCTTACACCATTACCAGGGCTATGGGAAACAATGCTTTGGAGCACAACATTCCTCCATTCCTTGGCTTGCACTGAGTGTTCAATGTGGACATCTGTTGGGTCCCTATAATACTAGTGATTACCCCATTACTATTGTAGTTGTACCCCTTATTAATATTTATGTGCCCCTATTGTCCCCATATTTTTATTATTGTGCCCCATAGAATCCCTCTATTGTTATTTTTGTGGCTTTTATATTATTATTGTTAGGTCAGTTGGGTCATATTGTGACTCAGAATCCTATATATAGAAAGGAAGTTTTGTCATTTGTATCATCCAAGAATTTTTCATTTATGTAATGTAAAGGAGGTTGCCCCCTCGAAGAGGATGAATTCTAAGGCGTTGATCTATGTTTTCTATCTTTCTTGAAGCTGGTTTAATAACATTTGGTATCAGAGCTTTGGATTCTAGAGCTTCACTACTCCAAACAGGTCATCGTGGAATTTTTGCTATAACGTTTTTTATACGACGTTTCAGAAGCTAAAAAAAAAAATTCAGAATAAATTGCGCTGAATCTCGGGTCTTATTTTCATAACTTTTCGTGTTACATTTGCGGAGATATGATCTGAGGAATTCAGTCTTCTTGCAGACTCCTAAAATACATTCCAAACAGGTGACCTGGGGAAAATTGTCATAACGTTCTCTCTGAGCATCAGATTGAAATTTCGTAAGAAGGTGCAGAAAGAGGATGGATTTTGGTTTCTTTCATGTATTTTTTTAGATCCAAAGGTTGAAACAGTGACTCGTGGTACGTCATACAAGTTCGCTCTACTAAACTAGTCTATAAGCAGGTCACTGTGGGAGATTTTGCTTAACTCTTCATTGGCGAATCCAATTTGGATCAGATTGGTGGCATTGAAAAGAGGACATAGATGGCTACTACAAGCTGCAATATCAGAACTAGATGATCCAAAAGTACAGAGATACATCAGAGGCAATATCGAGCTCCTAGAAAGTGAAAAAAGGTATGTAGATTCTCTTAAATTGTTGCTTGATATTGGTTTGAAAATTTATTTTGAAGGAATTCAAAGGGCATAGTAGAGAATTATTATCGGTAACTGATGTCCCGAGGAAAGAAAATGCAAACACATAGTAAGGAACCTGAAAGCTGTAGCATGGCTCATGAAGAAGAGGAAGAAATGCTACATGATATATCAAAATTACAAGAACAAGTGCAACAAATGTCACGCTCACAAAGGCTAATTGAAGCTAAGATAAATGGCATGGAATCTAAGGTAAATGGCATGTAATCTAAGATAAAGTGCATGGAAGCTAAGATGGATGATTTGAAGATAGATTTGAAGACAAAGTTGAAGACAGACATGGCAAATTTGAAGGCATATTTGACAAATTTGACAAATTTTCTTCAAGAAATACTTACTAATGGTGAAAGGGGAGTAAAGGAAAATCATGATAAAAACAAAGGAAATGTTAATCATGATCTCATAGACTATAATTTTGGATCGAAGACGAACCATATTCCAAAAATTGATATGAGGAATTTTGATGGCAAGGATCCCGCAACATGGATATTACAGATAGAGCAATTTTTCGATCTCATTAATGTGCAAAACAAACAAAAGGTACGTATTGCAACTTTATATTTGGAACCAAATCAGTTTGTATGGTATCAATGGCTTTGCTCTCATAAACAATTTATCACTTGGGCAATTTTTATGGAAGAATTGATAGCACATTATGAGGATACAAAAAGCAACACTTTTTTTAGCCAGTTGATAAGTCTCAAACAAAAGGGTTCAGTAATGGAGCACATTGAGGAGTTCCAAAAATTGAACATAAGCGTAAAGAATATTCCAAAGGAACATAGGATTGATGTGTTCATAGGGTCTTTAAAGGATAATATTGAACATGATGTTCGCCTTTGGGAGCCCGATTCATTAGAGAAGGCATTCAGGTTAGCAAGAAAAATGCAAAGCAAAATTATGGCAACTAGGAAGCATACCACTCACAATTATAAAGACGGAAATGTTGTTGTCGGTAGTCTTCCACAACCTGTAAGGTTGACACCACAACAATTGGAAGAAAAAAGAGCAAACCGGCTTTGTTATAGTTACTAAAACACATAAATGTGCTGAGAAGAAATTATTCTACATCGATTGTGAAGAGGAAGAAGAAAAGGAGCAAGAAAGGTCAAAAGAAGAGCATATACTCCAAGAACAAAGCCTAGATGAAGAACAAATGAATCCGACCATTTCTTGTAATCCATTGGCGGGAATTACCACTCTTGAAACCATCAGGATAGAAGGACAAATCAAGAAGAAAAAGGTAATAGTGTTGATTGATTCAGGAAGTACCCACAATTTTATTCATTGTTAAGGTAGCAAAAGAATTGAATTGCTTCTTATATCCAGCACCGGAGTGTCAAGTGATGGTTGCAAATGGAGGAAGAATAAATTGCTCTGGAAAGTGCCATAATATCAAGCTATCCATGGGAGCATATGTATTGACTAGCCCAATTCTTTCCATTCCAATTGGAGGTGTTGATGTTGTATTAGGAGTCCAATGGCTACAATCCTTGGGTACAATAGCTTTTAATTTTCAAGAACTTTTCATGAAATTTTCTGTGGAAGGAAAGGAAGTTGAATTACGGGGTATTGCAAGGAAACCAAGAAAGATAATCAGTTCTAACAGTATGCCAAAGCTTCTAAAAATGGAACGAAAAGGTGTAATTGCACAATTATGTTCACTAGATGTTTCGACATTGGAATCATCTATTTCTCGAGATCTCCAAAAAGCCTTGGACAATCATTCCAAGGTATTTGAGACTCCCAAAGGTCTGCCACTTATTCGTGATCATGATCATGCTATTCATCTGATTCTAGGAAGTGTTCCTCCAAACGTCAGGCCGTACAGATATCCCTATGCCCAAAAGAGTGAAATTGAACGTATGGTTGCAGAAATTCTAGAGGTTAGTATAATTCAACCGATTCAAAGTTCTTTCTCTACTCCAATAGTATTTGTGCACAAGAAGGATTGATCATGGCGCATGTGTCCGGATTATAGGGAGCTCAACAAGCTCACTATTAAAGATAAGTTTCCCATTCCTGTCATTGATGAATTACTGGATGAATTGCATGGTTCAATTTACTTCACCAAGTTGGATCTTTGTTCAGGATATCATCAAATCAGAATGAAGACTGAAGACATTCTGAAAACGACATTTAGAACTCATGAGGGTCATTATGAATTTTTGTTCATGCCTTTTGGCCTTACCAATGCACTCTCAACATTTCAAGGTTTGGTGAATTCAATTTTCAAACCATTCCTTAGAAAATTGTGTTAGTATTTTTTGGTGATATACTAATCTATAGCAAGTCTTGGAAGGATCATGTTGAACATGTTGACATGGTGCTACAACTATTGGAGGAGAAACAATTATATGCAAATAGATCCAAATGTTTCTTTGGAGTACATGAGGTGGAATATCTGGGTCATATTGTATCTCATGAAGGAGTTAAGGTAGACCCTAGCAAAATTAAAGCCATTAAGGAATGGAAAATCCCCACATCCATAAAGTATCTGCGACGATTTCTTGGGTTTACATGGTATTATAGCAAGTTTGTTAATAATTATAGGAGAATAGCAGCACGTCTAACAACACTATTGAAGAAAGATGCATTTTCATGGACTCCAGAAGAAACAAAGGCCTTCGAACATATTAAAGAGGCAATATGCCAAACACCTGTCTTAGTTACAGCAGACTTCACGAAAACCTTTATTGTGGAATGTGATGCTTCAGGAAATGGAATTGGTGTTGTTTTAATGCAAGATGAAAGACGCATTGCTTTTGAAAGTTGTCTAGTCAAGGGAAAGTTTTTACACAAAGCTATTTATGAGAAGGAAATGTTGGCAATACTCCATGCACTTAAGAAATGGCAACCCTACCTAATGGGAAGACACTTCAAGGTAAGAACGGATCATGATAGCCTTAAATACTTTTTAGAACAAAGATTATCCTCTGAAGAGAAACAAAAGTGGGTCACAAAGATGTTGGGTTATGACTTGAAATCATCTACAAAAAAGGGAAGCAAAATGTGGTGGCAG
>APFE031519865.1:0-13808 GCA_000404065.3 Pinus taeda | reverse complement strand
TGATCCAATGAATCATTGGTATTCATAGGTCGAATTGGCATAACATGTTATTTTCAACACTTTGGGCATATCGAACCTCAGTAAAAACATCAATTGGTTTCACTCCTTTTTAATTGGTTTACGGTTTGGAAGCAGTGTTACCCATTGAATGCAAAATTTCGTCATAGCAAATAGCCATAGAATTACTCCCAGCCACTTCCAAAGAGGAGAAACATTTTTTGTACTTAGCACAACTAGATGAGAATTGGCGTGATGGTACATTAGAAATCGAAACTCATGCGAAACGAATAAAATCTCAGTATGACCGAAATGTTACACCTTGTAATTTTTCGGAAGGAGACCTAGTCTTACTATACGATCAAGCAAACGATAAACTAGGGAATGGAAAATTTGTACCTATGTGGCATGGTCCTTATATTGTTAAGTGAAAGCTGGCAAAAGGGGCCTATGAATTGGTAGATTTTGACGGTGTCTCTGTGGGTAAACCTAGAAATGAGCTTTATCTGAAGAGATATTATGCTTAAACCTTGGTGTGGAAATTTCTATTAGATTAGTTTATTTCTAGTTGGTGTGTTTTAGATTATAAATGTGTGCCTAGTTTAGAGAGTGTTTTTATCATTATTCCTGCTTATCTTGATTTTACTCTTGATATTGCAGATGTCGACGTCTCTTCAAACATAAATTGGTTTTGCTGATGGTGTTTGTCATAATACACGGAACAATTCTTCCGTAGCTTGGGTTATCTATTCACCCTCTGATGAGTTAGTATCTATGCATGGGGTAAACCTCGGTCAAACAATGAATGACATTGCAGAGTATAGTGCAGTGATTGAGTTATTATCTGGATCCATCTCATTTGGGATTCAAAGTTTGATTGTTAGGTTAGATTCTGAATTTGTTGTATTACAACTTAATAGGGTTTATGCCATTACAAATCCAGTGTTATTAAGATTATTTTTGAGAGTTTGTCTCTTGGAACGTGAATTTGATTACATTGAATATCAGCATATTCCAAAATATTTAAATACATTAGCAAATGCAGTTGCTTCTCGTATGTTAAATAGACATTTGCAATAATCAAGACAGTAAATTTAAAAACATTCCATAACATGTTATACAAGATAGCCAATAATAGTGATATATCATAGGATAGAAGTGTGTCAAATATACATTGTCTTCGATCATAGGTTGAAAAACACCTTATGATCGGCAAAAATAATAGTACAAAAAGACATAAAATGTTGTGTGAGTCTACAAAAGCAATCATCCTATCCCTGTGATGATCACGATAAGAAACCACTGCTCGGGCCACCCTACAAAGGAACCTCCTAAAAGGTCCTGGGACCCAAATCACATATCGTTGTAACCTAAGTGGAATATCATCTATGCTAATCTCTAGAATATCTGTTGTCAAACACTCTAGATGATTCTCCAATTCAGTCAGGGTCTCTATAGATTGGTCTTGTGGGGCCGGCACTGCTGCAGTTGGGTGTCTCCTCTCATAAGGCTAGAGAGCAGCTAGTCATCGTGGACCCACATCTACATTTAAAACTTTTTATTATCAGTTTTGGATGATTTAATAAACAAGAAGAAAAAAATAGTTAAAACTTAGAAAGTGTTGAAAATGATTTTATCTTAATCATCCCACTGCTAACCTAGTGGAAGAGCCATGTCTGGGTCACCACGATAATCCATCCCAGCATATGGAAAATCCTGAATCACAAAAATTTGGTTCTTCAACCAACGAAAATACTCAGGTGGAAATCGAACAACCTCTGAACCCTCCTCAGGATGATGGGCCATCACTACAACCCAATGCATTATCTTAGGCTCTCGAGGAAGACCAGCCTCAACAAAAATTTGTTGTGGGACCAACATAGGTACCCTCTCTATACCAAAGCTCACAACCAGGAAACCATATCTAAATCTTTTTAGTTTTCCGTTATTTGCTCTAGTTAGTTGGCCTTTTACATTTGCCAACACAGTCTCGCACCAGTTGAAGATGGTACCTCGATAACAGTATATTGTCATTCGCATTTGGGATCCGGTAGCTACATGCAATGCTGCACTCTTGCATAGTCTAGTGATAGTGAATGCAATAACCTTAAGTTTAGGACGGGAGATAGTTTTAATATCGATCTGTTTTTCCTCTATTTGGTCATTGCAAAACTCCAATCAAAGGCTAGCGAAAGATTGGCCACCTGGCCTAGTCCCGAAAAGAGATAATCGTTCGCCTCTCTTGGGCAAACCAGTCAACAAATATATGTCCTCTGGCTCAATTTCGAGCCAGTGGCCACCAATTATGAAACACTGGTCCTATATGTTCCACCTGTCTATCAGCCATTGCAAGAAGTCTACTTGGGCCCTCATGTTGGGTATGGCCCAGAATTTAAATAGTCTGCATTCTTTTAATGCCCGTATTGTAGGTGGATGAATTAATGTGGCAAGATCCACATCCTCATGCTCGTGTTCCCGCATAATAAGAATTTTGTATGTCCTACATTGCAAAAAAGACGTATTAGAACAATTTAGTTCAAAAAAATTTGGGCGGAAATGGAGAAAATTGAAATTTTAAAACCTATTTCGCTGGGTCCGCACTTGCTGGTTAGGGACAGTGCATAGGTCCGCACTCGTCATAAGCAACAGGTGGGGACCCCCAACTTTTTCCTTTGTAGGGGGTCCGCAGGGGCCGCATGTTGCACCTGCGGACCCCTGCGAGCGTTTTTCTAAAGTAAATTCTCCTCAAAAAATCAATTTTAAATCCTAAAAACGAAATGTAAACGGTTGAAATGCAAGATAGGGATTATGTGGATTACCTCGAGCTAATGGTTTTCGATTTCAACGGACGGATTTTCCGCAATTGTCACAGGAAGTTTTCTACCCAAAAGCTCTCACTTCTCACTTTGAAGTCAAACGGTAAAAATGAATTTACAAAGGCCCTTTTTATAAGCTTTTTTGAATAAATGAATTTTTAATTTATTTATTTTTTACTTCATAAAGGTAACTTTTTGATGCATTTTTATTTATTTTAAATAGGTATGAGCAATGTTTTGAGTTTTTGTGCAGAATATTGGATTTTCAAGGATAATTGATCATTTTCAACAAAGAGCATACTTTTTCACTTTTTCGGACTCTTCCAAAATTTACGAAAAAGTAAAACATTGGAGTCCTCTTTAAGCTCTTTTCTAACTCGTAAAATATGAAAAGATTGTCGAGTTTTTCCCTTTTAAACTCGTTAAATAGAATTAAAAAGGCAGTCCACTTACAACTCTTTTTTGACCATATAAACATGAAAAGATCGCCAGACTTTTGTCGTTTCAAGTTCGATATTGGTTTTAAAACGACGTGTCTTCGATCGCTTTTTTACTTTTTCGGATCGGTGCCACTAACTATGAAAAGTACTCCTTGATTGTAATGGTCAAGCGGTTCTCTCAATTATTATTTTATACTTTTTTGGGCTTGGGAGACACAAATTTACGAAAAAGGACACCCATGGAGTTTCCTTAAGCTTTTCTTCTGACTCCCTAAAATTGAAAAACACCACGTTTTTCCTATACTGGACTCGTTAAAATTTAATAGTAAAGGACCTATTCGATTTTAAACAGGAACGAACCACTCCTTCTTAGGGTTCGAATTTTAAACTAAGTTGGACTCATCCGAAGGATGAGCTTATAACCAAGCAAATATTATCCTCCTCAAGCTTGTCAAAAATAAAGAGGTACTTGCCAGAAATGGTGGGGGAAAAGAGAGAAAATGAACCTGTTTGTTATACTTTGTGTTTTAGAAAAGCAGTTAACCACTCTTGAACACGACACTTTTACCTGGTTTGGGAAATCCTTTGCCTAACAGTTAATCAAACAATATTGAAAGTCTTCAGCTGGTTTCTGGGTATTAGCTTTGGGTCAATTGTCTCCAAACCATCTGCAGTGTCGTTGTGTGTTCAAGAGGTTAGTTCAAATAAACCATTCATTTGCAAAATATCCATCATCCATTTTTACCATCCCTGAGTTAGTCCTTGCCAAATATATTTCTTCAAAACTTGATCTATGATTTCGTGTTGTGGGCTTGCCTATGACAGATTGTTTTCTATCGACTTCAGCTCATTATCTAGAAAGATGATCTAGAAATCATCAGTACCTTGGAATCATCATGCCCTAATGGCAGGTTTCTCGCCTTCAACGACATGTTGCATCATTGACCTTCGATCAAAGGATTCTATGATATGTTCGACATCAGCTCATTTATTCACATTTTATGGATTGTACTGAGTACTTTGAGAGCCATTGACATTACTGGTGGTTTCTCTCACACTTGTTAACAGTTCACATCATTGACTGGTAATCAAGTGGTTTCTACCATGTTCGACTTCGACACATTCATTCACATGGATAGAATCATACTAGTTCGGGAAGCAAAAATCAAGACCCTGTATCTAGTTTCTACCATCTAGGCTGCGAGGAATTTTGTTTTTCATTATACAATGGACTATTCATAAACAGATGGTTGCACCCATACTGTGTCTACATATGTCTATACTTGTGATAAATTACAAAATCATTCCTGTATCGGAACAGTTTAGTTAGTTTTATAGTCAGTTTTGATCTGAGCATGGGAATGCCTACCTCAACGATGATATGTTCACATATATATATTTTGCATTGAATGTTTTTATAGGTTCCGACGGGGTGTCCACAAGATGATCCTTGAAATGATAAAGTACTTCACTCTTCTTAGATGACAAATTCTATCTTCATCTATTACAGACTTCACACTTTAGGGGGCAATCTGTTGCACAAAAATTGTCACCTTGACATTCGGCAATCTGTGTGAGTCCATCACCACTCATACTATCCTCCTTTGCAAGTCTTAAGCCTCAGTTCTTCATTTGAAGCCTTGAAAATAAGAGAAAGCCCTTAAAAGTCTCCACAAATCTAGTTCCACACTTTCTCTTAGCATTGCCTGCGGTCCCGCACCCAATGGTCATGTCCCCTGCACACCTGACTGCTCTATCTCTGTGTTATGGGTGCAGACCCCTGTAAAAGTTAAAAATGCACAAGTATATTCTTAAAAACTCACTTTGAGTCATTTCTGGAAGCTTCTAGAAATAATCTTGAGGTGACAAGTTCGCTCTTTTAAGGTTCATGCATCCCATACCTTAAGGAGCTAACCCCTTGATGTGAGGAGCTTATTCCTTTGAAGGAGGACTCTATCCCTTCATAGGTGGACCTGTAACCTCCTTCCTTTGCACTATAAAATGAAGCATTGGGCTGGTTACTTGAGAGGTTGAAAGTTGAATATTTTTGAGGTGAAATGCTGCTGGAACTTAGTCTTCCTAATTGAGCCTTTGTGAGGAGATATTACATACCTCTTTGATCTCATTTTGAAGAGTGTGAGGCTTGTCAAAGTAAAGGAGATTCCTGTTTCGGACCCTGGGAAGAGCTTGTACAACATCAAGGCACTAAAGGTTGTAAGGTTCTTCTATTTCAAAGTTAATACAAATAAGTTTATTTTTCTCAATAAGTTGTGTTTTATGGTTTATTTTATGGATTCCTTGATCACCATAATGAACATGATTTATGATATTAGCTATGCAGGTGTTATTTAATGTGTGCTTGTTTGTGATTGCAGGTTCCCAAAAGGAAACTCTTTCGAACGATTCAAGGATGGCTGCTACACACTAGCGTTGGACTTAAGGTAGGGTCTAACCACCTCTATAGTTTTTATTAATGAATCACAATATGTTTAGAGAAAGGTAAATTTGCTTGTCCTGCTTTTTGCTAGATATCTTTTGATACTAGGAAGATCGGCCTTGTCCGCAAGATCGATTTATCTGGCCAACACCAAGTGCTCATTTTTAGAGGTAATTGTCTCAGCTTCAAAACCTTATCATTCATAGGGGGTGGGGTAAATTTGATTTTTTTGTTGGTTGGGTCATGCTTATTACCTTTCGAGGTGGCGATAGTGCCCTATCACTCTAGTATTTGAACTGGATGTTTTTCAGTAAGAAAAAACCATATTATATAGTGCTTTGCAACTAATTTTTTGGGTTAAGTGGGGACTTGGAAGTTACATCATTAAGAAATACTCGCAAGCATCATCTAGTTATAAACATGACGACTGGAAAGTTTTGGTGTTCTCCACCGTATCTTGCTCAATGTCGCCTTGGCTGGAGTGAGGAGTAAGTGGAAACCCTCTTGGTCGTGGAAGGACAATTATTTTTTTAACAAACATTGAAACCTTCAACACATACAACTCCATATTGCTTCTTATCCACCATTCAAAGGCATATCACTTCATGTTAGAGTGGATATCCCTACAAGCTATGAGAGCAATGGTTTGTGCTTTTGGTATATTTGGTCATATATGACATAATTCTAATGCACATAGATTTTATTATTTATCATCTTATGTAATTTACTTTTCAACTCTACCAAAATTGCCTTTTGTACATTTCTCATTTTAATTTAAATTGAGTTGTATTATTTTATTCTATTTTAAATGCACGAGATGAAATATACTCATCTTAAAATTGTTATTTATCACACTTTATAAATTAAAACATTTTATTTATTCATTTTATACATTTTTGATAGTTAGAAAATAGAGTGTGTCAAAATTATTATATTTTTTATATGTAATTTAGGTGTTTGTAAATTAGATAATATATTAAAAATAATTAAATGATATTTTTTTGATATGTTTGTTAAAAGAAAATGCTTATCCCCAATTTCTTCGTGATAAAATATATTTATTTTAAGGTATTTTTAGGTTAATAAAATGACCCCTTCATTATGCACGTCATGAATATTCATATTACATTTTAGTCATTGTTATTTTAATTTTTTAACTTGAAATATTGGAAAAACAATGCAAAAAAATAGGATTAGGATTGATAAACATTTGTATTACTACATCTACTTGATTTTACTTCATTCCATTTATTATTTTAAACTCAAAGGAAAATAAAAAGTTATAATGGACGTTATTAATTTAATTGTCTCTTTTATGTTATCACATAATTAAGACCAATTCCATAATTACGCCGTAAGGCGTTTCCATTTGAAATCAACTCTCCTCTATGCCTACCTGTCATCTTGTAAGCCGCACTATTATATGTTAGACGATTGCAACAATTTCAGCCGTTGATTCAAATGTTGTCGAAACAGTTTGGGCGTTTCATTTCGCATCGGGTCGGCGGGTCGAACCTGTTTCCATACCCCTTATTGCGTTACAGAGAATATTTTGATTATCTTGGGTTTTGGTATTGGGGATGGAGGAGAACAACAAAGTTACAGACACCCATTTGACATCGGCAGCAGCTTTTGTGGAAGGAGGTGTGCAGGACCCTTGTGATGATGCTTGCAGCATCTGTCTTGAGCCCTTCATGGATGATGATCCCGCTACGGTAATGTTTTTTTCCAATTCATGTGGTTTATGTTTGACTGATTCCATTGTTTGCATTTGATTTTGGGTTTCAGATATATGTTATGGGTTCTGAGCCATTGGATTTGGTTCAATCAAGGGCGAAGATAGGTATTTTGGTTGGTGAATTTTGTTCTGCCTAGATGGGCTTTGGTTACCTTAACTGACGTTAGATCTGATCGGTTGTTTCAGGTCACTAGCTGTAAACTAGAGTACCATTTGCAGTGCATACTTGAATGGTGAATTGCTTCATGAAATTTGTTCGAGTCATTGAGACTATCCATATATAAATTGGTATTGATGTATAGCTCTATTCCAAGAGGCCTGCATGGTCTGATATATGCTAAAAGTTGCCCTTTTCTTAATCAGGGCTCAAAGAAGTAAGGAATGTCCTATGTGCTTGCAAACCCTCATCTTGAAGGATCCTGCAAGGTATGTTTGGAGATTTTTTTTATTCGTTTGCTGTGATATATGGTAAAATTTGCCGCATCATTCCCAAACCCTCTCTTTTTAGTATATCAGACAAAGGTCTGTTCTGTTCCACTCCATGGCGGGCTTTATCCAAGCCACTTTCTGAGTTTTTATGATGAGATATGTAGATTTGTGTCTTTGGTCTTTTATTCATTACGGAGTTCCTTATATTCGCATTCTAGATTCTAATTATAATTCAATTCCTTGCAGTCAAGAGTTGCTTGCAGTAGTGGAGCAAGAGAGGAGCTTTAGATTAAGCCGGTCTCCGAACACTCCGATGTTTGCTCGAAATTCTGTTGATGAAATTGAATTCCACCATGTCTGTATTCCTTTCCTCTACCTCAGGTTGCCAGAGATACATCGAATTTCAAATGAAGATTATTCCATGTTGTTCTGATAACGTGGGGCTTTTCTGTAAGGGCCAACCGTTGAAATGTGAATTTGCAGGTTCCGGCTTATATCGATGACTCTGATTTTGAGGAACGAATTATGCAGCATTTGGAAGCTGCTGCAATGGGCAGAGCGCATCATTTTAGCAGAAGAGAAAATTTGAGGCACAGATCATCTGGTCAAGGTCATCCATGGTTTTTGGTCTTTTCTACTCATCCCAATGCACCCCAGATTTCACCCAACAATATTGAAACTCAAGATGTAAATATTCCAACATTTACTTCACTTGAGTCCACAACAACTGTTATGACTCCTACAGCCGAAGAACAGCTACAGCAGGGACCTTTGCCATCTCCACCAGGACAAATGGATTCAAGAACAATTAGGAACAGTGGTATTGCAATGCAAGCTTTAGACAACAGGAGTGAACCCTTTACACCAAGGTATGTAAGCTTTGTGATGATATTGGGACTAAATTTCAAACTGCAAGCCTTTGAATCCTTGTGATCGATGTCTTTGCTCCTGTAATTCTTTGGTTCTTTTGGATTATAACTTTTCTAGCGTCTTACGTAGAAAATTTCTATACATACTGTACTTTTTATTTAAGTCTTCCATAGGGGCCTTCGTTCAATCACATGGAACAAAGTAGTTGCAATAAAAGACCGTGCATTTCGTTTTCATACCGTGTTGAATTTTGCACCAATCTTCATTCAGGAACAATGCAGGGCAACAGTTCCCTGAAAATCAACAGAGATCAAGGTCTTCTGATTTTCAGTCCTTTTCCGAGTCATTCAAGTCCATATTAATCCATGATCTGTGATGTGGTTAACGTATCAAATTCCTTGATGCAATAATTTCAATGTTAAGATGGATGTGTTATAGCATTCTTCTGAATAACTTCATATGATTGTCAGGTTGGATAACTAATAGGCAAGGTATATTTTTAAATACTACATATATAAGCCCTATTTGATAAACCTAACGTGAAGTGTATATGAATCCCCTTTGCAAAATAAATCTATTGAAATGAATATCCAATTTTGCAATGATATTGCATTTCTCCCTTACGGTGTTTGTTGATTTTGTTGATTTTTCAGATTGATATTTGAGGTTTAAGGAGACCATTTTTTCTCCTTGAATGGATGGGAGTGAAAGCGATGCTTATTTTTGTCATGGCAGCCCAGGCTATATTCCCAGCATTTGTTAATGGATGGTATTATGAAACGCCTAACAATACCTTGGTATGTATCTCTCTATCTTCATCATCGTTGTCATACTCTCTCAAACTCACACACGTCTCTCTAACAATTTCTTTCACTTGCAGTTTATGCTGGAGAAGGCCAGGGAAACTGTTGCTGGCCACAATTTGGGTTCTGTTGGACTAGAAGCTGCCAGTGCAGAAATCTAAGAAATGGCTTCAAAAGTGTCCAGTGAATGTCTCAACAATGCTTTTTCTAGTTTACCTGAAATGCCATCATTATACAAGCAACATCAACATACGTTACAGGCTATGCATAGCCTTAATCAGCAATCTCAAGTCACATATTTTTCAATGGAGAGTTGTTTGACATCAAATGAGAGTCCTGAAAAGAATTTAGTTCTGATTATGTAGAAAGCTGGCAAGAAATGATTGAGAAAATTACAGAATATAAATGTACCTTTTTGGCAGACTGACACTTCAACATCACTGATTGTTGTTAGTGAATATAAGTACTTGTCTGTTCCGAGTGCAGTCTCTGGAAGAATGGCTTGCTGTAATATCTTGTCCCTCAAAAGCATATCTGCTATCTCCCTCTTGATTTGTTGTGTAACCATCTTGACTCTCCTTGGATGAGCCAATCGTATAATCTGGTTCTGTTTTGGGAATTTGTTAAATTTGGGTCCATAGGAGTATAGGTAATTTCGATTTGGGGTTCTGTTAAATTTGGGTCCAATGGAGTATTCAAAATGTTTGAGAGTAGACAAGTTTAAAGAATGTATGGTTTTTGTCGTCTAGGCATCAACCATGATTGTGTGGAGGCACTGTTGGGTTGCAGGCAATGACTATAGACTTGTTTGATGAGCCAGGAGGTGCACCATGTTTCGAATCAACAGTGAACGATGTGTCTATATTATCTAATATTTGTTCATCTATTGCACCTGTTAATGCGAGTGCCTACTATAATCAGGCATCATTAGAAGATATAAACGAGTGGCAATCTCCTTTCATGTTTACTATACTCGATTTTTCAAGGGAAAGTACCAACCTGGAAGCAAGGTTGATTTTCATGCACTCATTTAAAACCAACTGGAAAATTTTGCAGGTAAGTATTGTGAGCCAGGAACCTGTTCTTTTCAACTGCTCAGTAGCAGACAATATTCTATATGGACTGAAAGGCAGAGCCATCACTGTTGACATTGAAAATGCTTCCGTACGTTTCAAAAACCTTTAGACATGTTTTAAATCTGATATGATTTGAACTAGAAACATGCGACTTGTATTGTCAAATTGAGAGTAAAATTAGCTGCTTCATTTGACTATTTCAATGAATATGGGATTCTCCTAAATTTGAAACATTGTCCACTTCTGGCTCAACAAATTGCAGAGAATGGCCAATGCCCATGATTTTGTATCAAATTTTACGGAAGGGTACAATACACTTGTTGGAGAGTGTGGTGTGAGGCTGTCAAGACGTCAAAAACAGTGGATTGCAATAGCAAGGGCATTATTGATGGATCCTCGTGTACTTCTTTTGGATGAAGCTACAAGTGCTTTGGATGCAGAGAGTGAATACCTGGTTCAGGTGATACCATGACCCGAACCATGATAGCCTCTTTGTTCTTCTATTACTCTTGATTTTTCATCTGATCTTATTTTCTTCCTTAACAATTCCCTTGCTTGTATTTAATCATGATGCCATGGACCAATTGATGAAAGGACGGACGGTTTTAGTTATAGCACATCGACTTTCAACGGTCCAAAGTGCAACTATTGTGGCAATTGTGTCAGGCAGTCGGATAGTTGAAAGCGTACTCATGAGGAATTGCTGAAAAAAATGGTATCTATGCATCTCTAATTTGAAGGCAATTGCAAGGATCCAAAACTAAAAATTAAGTTTTCTTAGCCCGAACGAACATGGAGAAAACTACCCGAGCTGAGTCTCAGAAATCCATACTACATTGATGGCTAATTACATCTATTCTGAATCTCTGATACCAGTCACCGACACAGAAATTTGACGATTAACAATTGTTAGATGATCCTTTCTTATAATTTGATGGAAGGAAATCTTGTTGAATATTTCGTGTATTTGTGGTTGTGTCCTGGACTTATTGCAAATCCTGTTTACTATTTCTTTTATACTTAAACTATTTCTTTTATACTTAAAGAAGATAATGCTCTTAAAATCACGGGAAACATACATTGATCTTCTTGTGCATGGACTGGTAAGAGATGTAATATATGGTTAATTCAAACTCTCAACTTCTCCATCTTCCTTAACCCATCACATTGCCTTCCAAAATATTCGAGGAAAAAGTTACCAAAACTGGTTTAGAGTGCCACCCAATGAAAGGCTGATGAGAAAATATCACTATAGAATATAACTGTCTTGGCTGAAGAGCATGTTGCTAATTGCTTTTAAATTGTTGAATCCATTACAATGTAGTCACTGAATATAAGAGTAAAGTACCTTTCCAACATAGATTGTCTTTTAATTTTCAAATATGGTCTTTCAAGTTTCAATAGCAAAATATTTGATAGATTTTGAAAAGATACACATAGTAGATGACATCAAATACGCTAAATAAAATAATATTAATTCATGAACAATATGATGGCTATCTTTCAAAATCTAAATTTGCATTACATTTATAATCAGGTTGTTATGGTTACTAGTGGTTGGCCCTTACATGCTGCCCATCTCTCTTCCTCCAATTGTCTCCCATCACCAACACAAGAAGCAACACACAACATCCTTCTTTGCTTAGAAATTGTCTTGCATCCATTCCCAAGTATTTGATGATTTTGACACCCTCTAGACTTTCTATAAATCACTCCACGACAAATAACCAAATGTTCAAATCTTCAGACCTAAGTAACACACAACATCCTTCTTTGTTTAGAAATTGTCTTGTGTCCATTCCCAAGTATTTGATGATCTTCACACCCTCTAGACTTGCTATAAATCACACTAGAACAAAAACCAAATGTTCAGACCTAAGTAATAAATTGCAGCCTGTTACAAGCCCTTTGTGTTCACTACACCAAAAATAAACAGTGCAATTCTTATTTGCATGTCCTACAACATAGTGATAATCAGGTTGTTATGGTTACGAGTGGTTGGCACCATACAAGCTTCCCAACTCTCTTCCTCGAGTGGTCTCCCATCTCCAATGCAAGACGTAGCACGGGGCATCGTCCTTTGTTTAGAAATTGGATCACATTCATTCCCATGTGTCTGATGCTCTTCACACTCCCTCGCCTTGCTACAAATAACTCCATAAAAGACATCAACTATCTATACAATTTTACATCGGTGACTGAGCCTAATTTTATCTAGATAAACTTTGTTTTAAGGATAAGTGACATCATAACCTCAAGCCCATCTACTATGGCCCCTGTACTATTCTGAAGCACGTAAGAAAGTTTGTGTGAATTCATGCCATTTAGATTTGCCTTGCTAGCTTTGCCTCCACAATGTGGTTAATGTTAATCATCTCAAGCCCTATGAACCTCTTATTTTGGAAGAGGAAGTTCACATTTCCCACCCACCTAATAAAATTATGGATTTTCAGCAATTGTTGGAGGAAGACACACTACTAGACCTATTCTGACACAGGTAAGAAAGTTTGTGTGAATTCATGCCATTTAGATTTGCCTTGCTAGCTTTGCCTCCACAATGTGGTTAATGTTAATCATCTCAAGCCCTATGAACCTCTTATTTTGGAAGAGGAAGTTCACATTTCCCACCCACCTAATAAAATTATGGATTTTCAGCAATTGTTGGAGGAAGACACACTACTAGACCTGTGCACTTGCTCCACTTGTTAGCATTTGAGAAAGTGGGGTCATTTTTGCTAAAATAATGAAGAACTGATGTGCCACATCTGACAATCATTTATAGCTATTCTTAATAGTTAGTTGTAGGATAATAAAGGCATGGTTCATCTTGAGCACTATGCATTTTCAATTTATATTATTTCTTACTTAGCCGACTTTGTCAAAACTAATCAAATTTGATAAGTAAAATCTTATAAAATGCATTTGCTCGGAAACATAAGATACGAATGTTTTGGGAATCAATATTCTTATGCATTTTATGTTTTTTTTCAAGTTTCCGTCTTCAACATTTGACCGTTATGGCTTATCAATCAGCCAACCATCTGATGGAGGGAGGCGGATTGAGGGGTCTAGCAGTTTCCAAATGGGAAAGAGGTTAATATCACCTCCAGATCTGCCAACATCTGCAGTGATTTGGGCCATCGAATCTAAGAGAACAAATTAATGACAAAGTATGCACCTACATAATGGATTTTTATGTCAT
>APFE031519863.1:0-11884 GCA_000404065.3 Pinus taeda | reverse complement strand
CTATAAATGTCGAGCTCCTTCTTGAAGGTTCTAGCAGAATTTATGCTAGCTCCTCCAAGCAATAATGTGTCATCAGCAAAATGCGCACGATTTATGTCTTTAACATTGTGAGTCATTCTCAGGCCTAACAGATTTTGGATCTGTTGACAGTAGTCTAGTTGGAAGCTGAGCACCGAAGCTTGGATGGCGTAAAGAAGTGGGGACAAAGGGCAACCTTGTCTTAGCCCCCTCAAGGCCTAGAAAAATTCTGTTGAACGACCATTAACCATAGGCGCTATCCAAGGGGAGGCAATGCAGGCTTTCACCCAAGTTATGAGAACTTTTGAGAAGCCAAATTTCTCCATCACAGAAAACAAGAAATCATGTCTCACCCTGTCAAAGGCATTTGTCAAATCTAGCTTAATCACCATGCCTTTCTCTTTTCGATGATAGCTTGAATGAATTGCTTCTTGCACCAGCACAATATTATCAAGAATCTTTCTCCCTTTTATGAATCCTCCTTGGTTTTCAGGGATGATGAGCGACATAATTTTCTTAAAATGGTTGGCTATTATTTTTGTAATCAGCTTATAACTTGTATTACACAAAGAGATGGGCCTGAATCTGCTGAAATCAGTGACGCCTTTGTCTTTCGGAATTAAGGCAAGGAAGGCCGAGTTGGTATTGCCTCCAATCTTGGTGCAGGTCTGAGATTTACAGATCATTCTCAGAAGGTCTTTTTTAAGTGTAGACCAGCAAGTCAGGTAGAACCTTGTAGTGAACCCATCAGGGCTCGGGGCTTTATCCGGATCCATGCAATCCAAAGTTTCTTCAATCTCATTCATACTGATTGGAGCAGTCAACATAATATTTTCAAAATCTTGAACACAGTGAGGAATAAGATCAATCGGATAGGCTTGAGAATCGATAGGAGGGTCTTCCGGGGCAAAGTAAAGATCTTTGAAGAAGGAGTGGGTTGCTCGCTTTATGCCTTCAGAATCTTTAACCATAGCATTTTGATAGTGAATTTCATTTAATGTTTTAAAGTTCTTGCTTGCTTCAGCTTCCTTATGGAAGTAGCTTGTATTTTTGTCTCCGGCCTGTAATCAAAGATTTTTACACTTCTGTCTCCAGAACTATTCTTCATCCCTACTTGCTCTATGGAGATACTTTTGCAGCTCTACTTCTTTTTGAAGAAGGATTTGAGTTACATCAGAATTCTCCATTGTTAATTGATGGCCTGCTAAACTATCATGCATCTCCTTTCTTTTGGTGGTGGGGCGTTTTCAACCTTTTAGCCCACTCCTTGAGCTCCCTTTTAAGTCTCCTCATTTTTTCTTCCCACACAAAGAAAGGGGATCCTTGAACTTGTCAGTTCTAGGCCTCGGAGACCACCTCCTGGAATCCTTCTTGATGAATCCATAAAGAACTGAATCTAAAGGGAATGGGGCCAATATTTCCATCCAAGGAGAGCTCAAGCAGAATGGGTTTATGGTCAGAGGTGTAGTTCGGTAGAATTTTAGAGGTGGCCATTAGACCACAAGTCAAGAAGGAGGATTGGACTAGAAATCTGTCCAGATGAGTAGCAATGTGGCCGGTGCCTATCCTTTTGTTTGACCAGGTGAATCTCCCAGATGTGGGCTTAATATCCTCCAATTCCCAATCTAAAATGAGGTCTTCAACCCATTCTCTAGCTGGGTCCCTGACCAGCAAGCCCCGCTTTTTCTCTTCTGCAGCTAGTGTAACATTTAGATCACCTGCAATAATCATATTTTCTGGGTTGTGCAAGAAAAGATAGGACTGGAGCGAGTCCCAAAAAATTTTTTTCTCAGAGGGTAAGATCGGAGCATAAAGATTGAACATACTTACTTGGTGGCCAAATTCTTTATGGAGGAGCTTAGTGAGTAGCCAATGGGGACAACATTCTTCATGAATCAGATCATATTTGGAGCTATCCCAAAAGAATGCAATCCCTCCAGAGGCACCTCTAGCGCCAACTAATGTCCCTTGGCCTTTATGCCAGAATGCTTTGCTTGCTTGGAGGAGTAGAAGGTCCTCCAATTTTTTCTCCCAGATGAGAAGGATTTCAGGCGAGTACATCCTTACAATGTCTTTCAGAGCATCTTCTTTCAACCTGTTGCCTAACCCTCTGCAATTCCAGGAGACATATTTCATTATTTACTGGCTTGGAAGGTTGTGGCTCCTTTCGGAGCCTGACCATGCTTGCACCTCGATCTGGTATTCATCATTCCTTTGAGAGTTTTCTGAGAGCCTTGGAGAACATCCAGATAAGTTTGTTCCTCTCTCTGTTTCTTCTTGGACTTTCGACCGCTGGCTAACTTGATAGGAGTGACTTGCGAGCTGTCTGAATCTAAGACTCCATATTCTAAATATCCCTCAGAATCAAAGCCCAGACTAATGTGCTCCTAGTGAGCTGTCTGAATCTAAGATTCCATCTTCAAAATATCCCTCAGAATCGGAGCCCAGACTAATGTGCTCCTAGTTTTCTTTTTTCCCCTTTTTCATCCTCTAATGGAGGAAGAGTTGACTTTGCCTTTGCTTCTTTCACTTTCTTCGACGGGTCTTCTGGTTCCTCGTGGGTTCCAATGGCATCTATCTTTACCCCAGAGGAAGAACCCTCTTTTGGAAATTCTTTGTCTTTTGGTTTAGGCTGGGGCTTCACCGATGGCCCTGAATTTTTCTTCTCAGTTGGTTTTGGGACTGCCTTGCCATTTTTTATTTCTTTCCATCCTTCTTTGTCCATTTTGTCCCATGTTGGAGCTTTTGGACAATTTCGTTAGAAGTGTCCATGTTCATGACAGGTTCTGCATTTGAAAGGCAGTTGCTCGTAACCCAATTTTTGATAGTGATGCCATTCTCCGACTGAAGTTTTACCCCTTCGGGCAATCCAGTTTCCAGATCGACTTCCACACAGATTCTTGCGCAGGTATATTGGCCCTTGTTATCTTCTTTGTCAATGAAACGGTCTAGGCCATTTCCAATCTTCTGCAAGGTGTGATAGCTCCAGCAATGGATCGAAAGATTGGGAAGACGAACCCAGACTGGGACCTCTTTAGGGGTATCGATTGAGGGATCAAAATCGGGGGTCCACTTATTAAAATACAGACCCTGATTTCCCATAAAATACGGACCGTTTCTGAAAATCAAATCTCGATCTTCTTTGGAGGTGAATTGGAAAATGAAATACCCTCTTCTGACAGCATAGTAGATCACATTGTTTTCCAGCTAGGGCCTCCAGTTGCGTTGGATCCAGTCATCTGTTGTTTTTGTAGAGGGCCAGCATCCCATAAATTGTCCTACCAACCCTCTTTCAGCCAGGGCTAGGGCGATTTTTATCGGTTGATCTTCTGGTAGGGCGATCTGAGGGATTTCCTATAGTTTTTTGATGAATTTCGGGACTTCTGGAATCAAACGTTTCTTCCCTTTCTGTGAGAGAAATCTTCTAAATGCTTCTTCTGAAGAGATCGGTGGGGTGGGAGAAGGCTCCCACCCCCAAGCACACTCATGGCGGTGGCTACGCTCCTCTGTGATCGCAAAACCCAGACGCGGACGTTGTGCTAGCAACAGCACTGGCTGGAGGAGGGAGGCAAAGCCCGATTGCGGGGATGCCAAGAAGGATTGAGAGCCCAGCAGCAGGGGCTGCCATGGTGGGGGTCTGCGGAGGGTTGCAGGGGCCAAGGAAGCAGGGGCACGGGAGCTCCAGTTCAGAACATGCGCGTAGATCGCCCTGAAACTCAGCTTTGCCCTCCATTTTCATTCCAAGTGAAATATTATATTAAACATAGGTTTGATCTAAAGTGGTCATTGTATTAAATATAAAGTTTTGTCTTAAAATATTTTTGTCTCAAAATGCTTGTCTTAAATATAAAGTTTTGTCTTAAAATAATTTTGTCTTAAATTGTTTTTGTCTTAAAATAATTTTGTCTTAAACTATTTTTGTCTTAAATATAAAGTTGTCTTTAAATTTTTGTCTCAAACTACTTTTGTCTTAAATATAAAGTTTTGTCTCAAAATATTTTTGTCTTAAATTATGTTTGTCTTAAATATAAAGTGTTGTCTTAAAATATTTTTGTCTCAAACTACTTTTGTCTCAAACTATTTTTGTCTTAAATATTAAGTTTTATCTTAAAATATTTTTGTCTCAACCTATTTTTGTCTTAAAGTTTATATTTAAGACAAATCAATTGATATTAATTTTTAATGTAAAATAACTAAAATAAAAAATGATTTTTTGAGACAAAAGATTTCTTTTGTCAAAAAAAGTTGTCTCAAAAGTGCCCTTGCTGTAGTAGTGGCATCTTGTTGATCGAGTGGAGTTGTAACATGTCTGTTCTGAGTAAGATTAATTTTTCTCAGTAGTAGCAGTAGATGTTTAAAAAAAACTCAATGTAATGTATCCAGATTATCTTCCTGGACTTCCTAATAGTAATAAAAACAATAGATGTTTAAAAAAAAAAAAAATCATTGTTCTTTCCATCAGGCCGCCCACCTTAGCATATGGGAGAATAGATACTGTAAAAAATTGATATTTCCGATTTATGCATAAAATTGATATTTCCGAATTATGCATAAACCAGGCCTTCCATAACATTGCACACAGCTGCATCCCACCTGCATAAATTGAACCTGCGTGGTTCGGATTGATTATGTACTGCAATTTCCAGAATTTGTGCGTTGGATTCTCTTGGTAAGTATTTTAATTGGAGATTGATGAAATTTTCTGAAATTCACAAGTGCTAGTTGTACTCTCCATTATTCCGATGCATGTAACAATTTTTTGTGTTGTAAAATTCTTTTGATGAAAATTCTCGTATGCCATATTTTATAATAAAAAATTGTTGTTAACTCTCTTAAAGAAAAATAAATATTTTTGTCTTAATCAAATTGGGTTGGAATTCTTTCTTATAATATAGTTTGTCTTACCATTTTTTCCATAAAAAAATATAATAAGTTAAATAAATATAATGAGTGAAAAATTAACACTTTACCCTTTTTTCCAAAAAAATCTAATAAGTTAAATAAAAATAATGAGTGCAAAATTAACACACTTTAGACCCTTTGTTTCCCCTCCTTTCTTTTCTTGGTTTATTCCCTTTCATTTAATTGATTATTCCCTTTCTTTTAATTGATTAATTTTATTTAGTAATTTGATGATATATTGTTAATTTTATTTAATTAGATAAATAAAAATATATTTATTATTACATTCTTATTTACATATTTCTTCTTTCTCATTCTTATTATTAGCTATTTGTTTTCCTATAATATATATTTATTAATGCTTTCCTTAAAAAATAAAGATTTATACATAAAATACCATAAAATTTAATAATAAATATTTCATATATATTATTTTGATACTACATTTTTATTCTATATATTTAAAATATTTATTATTCTTAATTTATAATTTTATTTTTAATTTATGTTATAATTAGTTTATAAATTTATTATTTTGAAAACATTAATATCAATTTGGTAGGATTTGGTGTCTAATTTCACTTCCATTTTAAATAAAAATGGGGAAGAAGTGATGGTACTCTAATTTAGTTTATTTTTATCTAGTTCTTTTTCAAACATTTTTTCTAGTTATTTGTTATCTCTAGATTCGTATCCAACCCAACTTACTTGATCCAAATCATATCCACAAAAGACTCTCAAGAACTTTGACTATATCGAGTTAAAAAAATCTTTAATGAAATCCAAAATGGCATAAAAACACCTTGAATCAGTGGCCATGGTAGCCGACGCAGAACGACGAGGACCTCAGTCAAAGCGTGCTGACCGAAGCCCATGGAAACTGCGCAGGAGGTCAAAACAACACCTAGGAGCAGGCAATTTTGATGCGCGATTAGCGCTAATCGCGCATCACTGGGCAAACAGGGCTGAAATGGGGGAGCCTTAAGCACTTGGTCACATTGGGAGTCCGAGAACCGTGGGCGGGAAAAACAAAAAGTGCTAAAGGACAAAGGCAGGACCCGTGCTCTGGAAAACTGGCGGTATCGATCGAGGCACCCTTGAACGGTAAGAGATTTTGGAGGAGAGCGGAGCAATCCCACTCAGCGGTCGACGCATGGCAGCGGAGGTGAGAGGAAAACCACCGTGATCGTGCATTATAATAATTAATAATTAATAATGTCTTCTTCGGTAGCTCAATTGGCAATGGTCGTGGAAATGAAGTCTCACTTAACTAGAAGTATTGGGTTCAAATCTTGTGCTATCCCCTCGATCGGGGTGAGAAGTTCCACATAATGAAGACGTAGTCCTACGAAGGTTAAAAAAACAATAATAATTATAATTATAATTACTACTTATAATAATTATTGGCTCAAAAGGTCAACCAAATCTTAATGATGTGATTAATCCAAAAGACATTTATTTACAATATGAATCACAAAAATCTTAGATCTAAAATTATTATTCTTACTAAATTATTATTATTAGTTATTTATAAATTATTTTTTTATTATGCGTTTTGTTTATGTTCTTTAATATATTATTATTAGAGTATAATTTATCAATTCATCATATTAAATTATTTTAATAATATTTAATCTGTATTTAATGTTTAAGAATAATATTTAACAATTCAATTAACAATAATATATTAATCTTTTATTTTATTAATTAAAGATTATTATTAATAATTTAAAATATTATTGTATTAATAAAAATTATTTCTCATTAAGATTGATTACTTAGTGATATATACTATTATTGATATTTATTTGTTTATATTATATTATTTAAAATTAAATAATATTTTTTTTCCAAAGAAAAAACGGTAACCTTTTATTAAAAAATTAATGAAAAGTTACACTAGCAGATGCAATGAAGCATTCCATAAGCTGCCCATATGGGCACGAGTGCAGACGCACCCCGCGCAACGTTAGAAGACTAACGTGCAATAAGAAAGAAAAAGAATAGAGAAGAGAGGAGAGAGAAAGAAAAAGGAAAAAAAAAAAAAACTGAATTCCGGCAGTGAGTAAAAACACGCTTCAAGTTTTTCGCCCCTTTTTCTTTTCAACCTTTCGCCACTCTCCTTGAGTGGGCTCGATCGAAGCAATTACTAACTGAGTATCTGCTTTTCGTGTGCCTGTTTCCTTGTCTGAATCTGAAGTATCTGAGTGGTGATGCCGTTTGTTCCCTCCCATGATTTGCTCCTCGTTTGTCTTCTCTGCCTGATTTTGGTGGATCTTTGTATCCTTGTTTGCTGATGTAGATTCTTCCTTAGTCTCCTTTTCTTTGGACACCTCTGCAGTCTTTGCGAAAGTGTCGTCCTCTTCTGCTTCTGATTCTTCATCATCTGAATCAGGGGGTGGAAATTGCCATCCTTTCCTCTGCTTCCCTTTCTGCTTCTTTTTGCTGTTTACTTTTTTTGCTTCTGGGCATGTGCTTTGTAGGTGTCCTGTCTGCCTGCAGAACCTGCATCTGAAAGCAGTGTTTTCATAGTCCAGTGCTTGCAGCCAGTTTTGTTGTTTATAAATCAGTCTTATGTGGTCTGGCAGCCCTTTGATGAGATCTACTTCGACACAAATGCGAGCAAAGGTGTATAGCCTTTCTTCAATTCTCTCCAGATCTATTTTGATATATTTCCCTATGTTGTTCCCAATTCCTTCCAAGACTTGCTCACTCCAAAAGTGGAGGGGAAGGTTGAATAAACGGACCCAAACCGGCACTTTGGATACAGTCATGGTGTTTGGATCGAAGTCTGGAAACCATGGGGTCATGAATAGCCCCGATGTTCCCCAGAACCAAGGCCCATTGCTGATGATTTTTTCTCTGTCTTCCGAGGATGCGAATCTAACTATGAAAAATCCCTTGGAGCATAAATGTATGTCACATTCCATGGTCCAAGTGGTGAAGATCCAATGGAATAGATCCATTGGTTTCGTCCATAAGCTGTTAAACCGACAGATTTGGGCCTGCGTTTCATAGGAATTTACGAAAACATCAAGCCCTGTAGAGTCAAAGTTTAGGGTTGGGGTTTGCCCTAACTGATCTACGATATATGGCCTAGGAGTATACCTGCCTTGATCTGGAGAAGATCCTGAATCTTTATTGCCCTGGAAGATGTTTTTGTATGATATCCCTCCTTTGGGTTGATGGTGAGATGCAGTCTTTTTCCCCTTCTCCCCTCCTGAGCTGCTTGTCTGTCCCTAAGATGGGGCTCCCCCCCTCAGTTTGAGGTTCAAAACAATGGTTTCTCCTGTGCTAATCCCATAGCTTCCCAAGGTGTTGTTTTCTTGGAGAGACCATCTGCCATTTAATAGGTGTTGGATCTGTCTAGGGTATCCAGTCAATGCACAGATTTGCTGCTTCAACTGCAACACGGTACTTTCTACTTGTACCCATACTAAAAAGAATTTCGTCTCTGGGGTTTTTATGAAAATCTGAAAACAAGTTTTTGTTACCTGATGATTGCCATCTGGCTGAGTTCTTGCTCTGCCTGTAGCGGTGGCATTTGTGGTTTCCTTGTGTTCTGGATGTCGGGGATCTTCCAGATCTGGGCTTTTGTTGAGGCATTTTGCCAATTTCCTTTCGCGATCTGCAAACCCTCTGATGGATCGGCAAGATCTGCTATCTTTGAGGACAGGGGAGAGCAGATCTAAACCCTGTAGCCCCCCTTTCTTTCCTCCGACAGCAGATTCGATGGGTATGCCTCCTAACTTTAGAGATCTAGCTATCTCTATCTCCGCGGATCCACTTCCTCCGTCACCGTTCATCAATAATTTATGCCCGTAGAGACCCTGATACCTGTCTTGAAAAACCATTTGTAGGGCAGTGGCGTCGATCCCATATACTACATTGACTGCTGCTCCAAGATCCTAATCTCCCCGAAGAAAAATTAGCAGATTCGACTTGAATAGAGATCGATCTGTCAAACAAATGGCTGTAGTGATGAGCCTCAGGCTGGATCTATGTGCCAAGCCTCGGAACAAGAGAGAAGGTGTTTGCTTTAGTCTTGATGGCGCTTGCTTGAACCGCTGGTTATCATGATCTGCATCATAGAACCGCAGATCTGTATTCTGGCTTGCAAAAACCCTATACCTTTGGCAAATTTTTCGTTTGTCCGTGCTGCAACCTCCATTTTTGCTCGATCCAGCTCATTCACTAAGCTCGGCCGCTAATTTCCTCTCGTAAACCCTCGCCATCCTTCGAGTCTTCCTATGAGTTAATATGAATGAATGAATGAATGAACTCTTAAATAAAATTTAAATTTAATTCACTGTAGGCATAGGCGTTTCTATATAGACACCCTAGTGCATGGGAATCATTGACTTTTTTTTTTATTTATTTTTAATTTAATTGAAGGGTTGGGATTTAATGTAGGCAAATATCCCCGAATATGCTTCGTCTGAGTCTAATATGGGCGGCTATGGCGCAAGGGAGAGTGAAACGATGAATCTTTTTTAGTTTTGTGGTTGTGATTTATTTGAAACATGGCCTTGTCCCTTCATTTCTGTCTTTGTGTTTGCACCCATTCTGTAACACCTCAGAGCTGCGGCCCGAGCGCGCGCCTCTCACACAATGAGAAATTCGACTAAGTATGGCAAGCGCTCCAACATACGGAGGCGCGATGGATGACCGCGCGGTTATGAGGGAGCATCGCATGTTTATACGACGAGTCATGGCAAACTCGTTGGGCGAGCCGACCGGGGCGTGGTAGCATTGTTGGGCGAGTTGGTGGGGCGGTCCCGCACCATGGGCAGGCCGACCATGTATTGAATACGAAATAGTGGTGAACGGATGCGAAGGTTGGGCGGTTGTGAGGGTCGGCCGAATGGCAGCCACCTCCCACAACGCGTATAAACAAGTGAACGAAACGTTGGCAAGGATCATCGAACGATCAACTCACATCACAGAGCAGCGCACATCTAAGTGCAAAGGAAGTGTGAAGTGAGCGCAGGTCGCACAAGGGGATGCGCCTGACGAGTCGGGCAGCGATCGGTTGATAGTGCGACGGGTCAGTGGAAACGGCAGCGCCGGGTAGGACTGAACGAGGGCGCAGGTGAACGCTCGCCCTACCGCCGGGTGAACGCATGGGCGAGGGCGTGGGCGACCCGCCTGCCCACGGTTGGAAGTAAACGCCGAGAGCGTCGGGCAGCAAGATTGTGGTTCGGTTGGGCGTGCACGGTGTGCACGGGCGCGCCCATCGTTCGGGCAAACAATGGGGTATTGTATATTGGGTGAAGGCGTGGGCAGACCGCCGTGCGCTCTTGCACGAGCGGGCGCCCGCCTTGTTGTAAGCACCAGTTGAGTTTACTCCCGGTCATTGTAAAATTCTGATATATAATAAAAGATCATTCTTGTACATTTTTCTTGTTCTTGGTTTCGTTTATCATGCATTATAATGGATTCCGCACATTATAATTAAAAGTGAAGTTTTTACAAGATTGAAGGTGTAGTTCGTAAAATAACTTAACTATGGAAACGGTTGGTTGTTTAGGCGGTGCCGCACCCGCTCAACTTAAGAAAAAAAGAGTTGGGGGCATGACAGGTGGTATCAGAGCATATTCACGATGAATGAAGCCGATGTATGATGAAGCTAATACACACCTGCACTTCGTGACAAGTGGTACCAGAGCAGGTTCACGGAAGGTTGAAGCTGTGGTAAAAACTGATTCAGGGTTGAAGAGGCTTGGTGATAAGCGAAGAGAACGGAAATGTATGCAAGGACAGTTTATGGAGAAATCATGTATGAACAGTCTGGGTTTCGTAGACTTGATGGTTCGTGAAAAGACCACTCAAGCTCTTGTGGACATAGGGGCCACCCATAACTTTATGACGACACGGTTGGCTAGAGATGTCGGACTGACGATCCTTCCATCGAAAATGGAGGTCAAGGCAGTGAACTCTAAGGCTAAGGTGACGGGTTTGGCACATGAAGTGCCGGTACAAATAGAAGACTGGATGGGTTAGTTGGACTTCATGGTGATGGAGATGAACGACTTCGATGTAATACTTGGACAAGATTTCTTGAAGGGCAACAAGGCTATTATTGTCCCCTTCTGTGATGAGGTGGTGCTGGTTGGACAGACACGAACTTGGACTTTTCCCACTCATAGGCAAAGGAGGGAAGTCAAGGTGCAACATGTTTCTGCACTAGGTTTGGAAAGAACTATGAAGGAATCAGACATGGAGACATATGCAGTGATGTTCAAGGGAGTCGAAGGTGATGAAGTGGGGATGCCTATTTCAGCTGATATTTCTGATGTGCTTACCAAGTATACAGATTTGATGCCTGATGAGCTACCGAAGAAGCTTCCACCAAGGCGTGCGGTAGACCATAGCATTGAGCTTGAACCAGGGAAGGAACCCCCGGCCAAAGCACCTTATCGTTTATCAGGGCCTGAGTTGGAGGAATTGAAACGGAAGCTAAAGGAGTTAGCTGATGCAGGTTTCATTAGACCTTCAAGGTCCCCATATGGAGCTCCGGTATTATTCCAGTGAAAGAAGGATTCCAATGAGCTACGGATGTGTTGTGACTACCATGCATTGAACAAGCAGATGGTGAGAAACAGGTATCCTTTGCCATTGGCTGATGATTGCTTTGACAAGATTGCGAAAGCTCGAGTGTTTTCCAAGCTAGACTTGAGGCATGGTTACTATCAGGTGCAGATTGCTGAAGGAGACGAGAAGAAGACCACAATCATAACAAGGTATGGTAGCTTTGAGTTCCTTGTTATGTTGTTTGGGTTGTGCAACGCTCCTGCGACATTTTGCACTTTGATGAATGATGTCCTACGACCGTACTTGGACTCGTTCGTAGTGGTATACTTGGACGATATAATGGTTTACAGTGACAACATGGAGGATCATAAGAAGCACTTGGCGATGGTTTTCAAGGCACTGAGGGAGAATCAGTTGTTCTTGAAGAAGT